>WSTI01007721.1:0-25872 GCA_019616915.1 Ceratobasidium sp. 423
AAATCTTCATCCCATTCCACCGATGACAGCGATATAGAAAATGCCCTTCGGCAGACTGTGAATGTGGTCAGCGCCGCAGTGTCAACTATGGCCGAGTCACGCAAGGCTGCTGCAGAGTCAGCCACCAAAAAGGAGGAGAGGGAGGCGAAAAGGGAGGAGAGAGAGATCAAGGCGGCCACGGAAGAGGAAACTTACCGAAAGCGTCAGCTGGATATAGAGGAGGAAAAGCGATCGGATCTGCAGAGATATAACGAACGTCAACATGAACTCTTGGATTGACGCTTACGAATGGAGGAGCAAGACTTGCGTGATAGGAGGAGGAAAGATGCTATTGGTATGCTCAGTCGTGAAAACAAGTATGTGAGAGATGAAGGGGAGCGCATTTTGAAGGCTATAGCAAAAGAGGAGGAGCAAGCTGTCAACAAGACTAAGCCCTAGTTTTGTCTCTCGCTTCTTGTATTTATCTAAATTTGAGTCGCACTACATTACACTTTATCTCAGTCTCAAGCCTGAATCCAAAAATTAACAAGTTGTTTACGGCGCACAAGTCCAGTTGCACGAACTCCATCTCCATCTTCAAATCGGTCATTGATAACAAGATGTCCAATGTTACCAGCTTGTTCGTCAAGAGGATCAACATCCTCAATATCGTCAACTTGATCCCTCAAGTTGATGCATATATTATGAATTATCAGCATCGCTTCAATAGCCTGGTATATCCGGGATAGATCCCATCCAGGCATGGAGCGAAGTGCTGGAAAACGGCCTTTTAGGAGACCAAATGCATGCTCCACTTTGACTCGATGCCTGGAGAACACCAGTAGAACACCCTATTCCAGTGTCTCCTGGTCTGTGAAATTCGTCGACTATTGGTAAGATCATTGTTCGAGAAGGGTCGTATCAAAATTTTTGAGATGGGGTAACCTGTTCACCAGTTAGTTTCACAGAATCGGGTCTAAAGTAAATACGCGAACCCTTATCTGCCATTATCCACTCGTCAGGAGCAAGGTAGGCCCACCGGTAATGCCAAATATGGGAAAGCTTCCACATGGTTGTATCATTTGTGCACCCGGGCCAGCCCAAATCGAATGAAATGAAACGGGACTGAAAATCGACAATCGCTTGCATTGCGAGCTGTAGAAGTGCCAATAAAGCGATGTTTGAGATAATATAGTTTTACTACTTACTGCATATGCCTTTTTACGGCTCCAAAATGACCATGGGTTCTTCCTAGGTTTGTTCTTCAATCGGATGAGGGTGCCATCGACGATGCCAACTGCGCCCGGGAAGCCAAGCTCTTGCATTCGAAGCTTTGATGCATTATGGGCCTGTTCTGTTGGCCAGGAGAGATAACGAGGGCGAATCCTCCGGAAGGCATGAATTACGCGTGCACTGGCATGATAGACCGAGCCCTCTGAGATACCCATCCGCATAGCTAACGTAAGTCCAGCTTCAGTCCCGAAGAGACCAAGGAATGTAGCAAGTTGATATTTCACCGGGATTTGAGGTTTTTTACCTTTACCCTTGAAGACCGGGTCGTCTCGGATGAGGCGAAGGAGGTGCCAGAATGTCAGCCTATTCACGCTGCACAGTTTTGGGTTTTGGGTTAGATGTGAGAATGACTTCGATAATAGTGAACACCTAAGAAAACATACCGAAAATGACCTTTAAATATCTTATCACTCTCTCTGTGAATTATTTGGTCGCATAGAGCCTGTGTTCTGTCCTTTATGTATGGTCCTCGTCTTCTTGAACGAATTCGGCTCAATTTGATGTAATACACGAGAAAGGCCTGACAAAGACAGATAATTGATAGAGCGAGTTCGCTTTCATCATCATCCTCAGCAAGTACAAGTAAGTAGCTCGCAAGGAGCATCACACACTGGAGTATGCTAGATGTAGTGGACATGATGGCCGAGTTTGATCGTAGTTGTTTGCACACAAGAATACTAAATTAGATATCATTGGACCCCACTTTCACTGGTTTGTACATGGGTAGAGCAGCAGGGGGTAAACCCCGAGTCTGGTTTTCAGAGACGAGCCTTGGTTTTTGTGAACCATGGCAGTCACGCCTAATCGGGTAAGTTCCGCTCGACCGGGTCACTCGAACCGTGGAATTGCGCGACCGCTGGTTCCTTGGAAACCTCAGCCTGAGTCGGCTAACACTTGGGCCGTAAAAACCCAGGCTCAAACCCCAAGAATTGAGCTGGGCTAATACAGAGTCTCGGTTTCCGAGCTTCGTAATTGCGGGAGATATGAGGCAAGCAAAACTGACCACGGGTGAATTTGATTCACCCGTTTTACTCCCTAGGCGGACGACACCATCTCGGAGGAAGATACTAAGTTGTTGTTCCAAATTGCACTGGGTGCAGGCGTCAGAGATGTTCCTTCTAGTGGACAATCGCCAAGCTTACCTCAGGTTCCGTCAACCCGCGAGCAATTGCCATCATGCCGGATGTCATCAAGCCTCGTCGGCAATCCGGAAATAGCTAATGAGCCCGGGTTTGCTCATTGGATCACATGAGCAAAGGGTCCGGCAAATGATCCCCAATGAACAATAATAAAATAATTGCGCTTTAAACCGCATATATGAGAACCCCACCCTATGATTAAAGTCAATAAGCTCGAGACATTAGGGGTGGCTTTGGTGACTTATGTTTTAGTTTCGCAGCCCTGACCACAGAGGTCTCACGAAGGCGCTTAGGCACTGATTCATAAGAACTACGCCAGTCTTGACCTAGCCTCCAGATTCACCACCTCATCCCATCTGCAAGTTTCATTTCGTCTTTACCATATGGCCAACTCTACCTCCATCCCCGTTCATCAAGTACCAAGTCATGCTCCTTGGTGAACATGAGACTAAGGTGAGCAGGTACCCGTCGCAAGTACCACAGTATTTGCGCATTGTGTAGCTTACCTTGGAATCACCGGCACCCTCGCAGATACCATGTGAGTTTGCTTTACTATTGACATCTACTTGTGCTAACATTCATTTATGTACGAACACACGAATTGATCCAATGAATACGCATGTAACATACCCGCTTGCGGGGCTATCCAAGCTCGCCGCCCGCTCCACTCTAGTACGTACCAGCCATTCTCGTATCCTCATAACTCAGCTCTTGGACTGGGGTCTGCGCTTGTACTAATAGATGATTAAATGGGGGACTAGTCTCGTAACATAGGTTGTTGGTTAAGTTTTGTCGGTGTGGCATAAATTTTCTATCGTCATATTTGTCCCGCTACCATATGTAAATCTGCTTTGCTTTGAATTTAGTGCATTATCTACCAAAACGGGACTGACAATGTGACATGATCCCCAACCAAATGTAATGCTGTTTTGGGCTGAACAGTAGCCATTAGTAAAAAGTGGTCATGAGCATGAGCTCATTGGCATAAATTAGCAAACTCCTGACTTATTAAGATAATGCGATCTACAGGGAGGGGGGGTGGAAATTTGGCTAACCGGCTCCCGAGCACGAATGAGCGCTTATTTTTACCCTCCCAAATTGCCGACGCTTCAATGCCAATAGGGGCGACAAAGTGTTGTATGTTGGGGGTGAATCGGAAGGGCACCGCTTCGGCATTGTGGATTACAGGATGTTTGTTGTTCCGGGCTACAACATTTGTAAGTATTCCTTCATATGGTTAAGTCGCAGCGGCAGGTACTAGGGAGAAGATCCGACATGAACATACGCCCAGTTGACCGAGAGATATGGAAGCGTTGGGGCATGCGACCGTTTGCACTAAAGAAGAATGACATGAAGGAACTAGCAGCCACTTGAAGCGCGAACAGCTTTCTCATCGTCCAAAGTTCTATGGGGCCTTTCATCCACTGCGCCATGTACTTTAAGAGACATCAGAATTGAAGCACCAGACCAAGAAAATCAAGCTCACATTCGTAATCACGGTTGCTGGCACAAGCTTGGCTGAAATCTCGCTGATCAATTCTGCCCGAAGCGTGAAGAAGTCGACTTCAGTACCCTCGGGGATTCGTAGCATATTGAGTTTGTTGAGGAAGTGCAGTTGAGGATCGTCTCGGTGAACACCTTTCCCCATGAAGTGTTGTTCCAGCATATCTTGCATCGTCACGTATGAAGCATCGTTTTCGAGGAGCTGCAATGTGCTTGAGAGTGAGACGGCCGCAGGTAGATGGAAGTTGAGGTTTCGCTTGCGAGTTCCTGAAGAGTTGCATTCTCCGTTTCTCGCGGCCAGCATGTCGAGCGGGAGGAATTTGGGTAGTAGACGCGTGGAAAAACCCATCATGTCCATGCAAACCAATACGGTGGAAGTGCATCTCAAGACCGCGGCAGAGATCTATCCTCGACGCAAACCGTTGAATCCGGATAAACCAATGAGGCGAATCCTTGTGCAACCGCTGAAATATATGAGCAACAACGATTCAAATCATTTGGCTGATGGGCGCGTGTATTGGCCATGAATTTCGATTGGGTCTTCGAACTTGTTGTGGTGGAACTCGGGGAGCCAGTGGCCGATAGACTACAGGGGTTTACGAGGAGTGCGACTGTGACCCATCTGCGAGTGGCAACGGTCCCTCCACTTCTGCACCCTGATCACACATTGGCGGAGTGTTAGTTTGGGCATAAGAATATCCTGCTCAAACGCAGCCACGCACCCTGTATAGTAGAGGCATTACTATGCCCCTGTCTTCTGCCGCACAGTCTCCTCGTGGATGGCTGTGAGGATAGCTTCACTACAACCCTTGGCTAGGCGGTTCCAGACAGAGAATCAGGTCGTAAATGGAAGTTTCCTTACTCACAAGGTAAATACGGAAAACGTATGGATTGACATGTTATAAGGACGGATACACATATAAGATCCTACTCGCGCTTGCTCAAAGTAAGACCATCAGGACTAATAATCCAAGGGGACAAAGCATGAAGATGGCTTAGGGGCTCCCCCGGGAACCGGTGATCACCGTGAGGTCCCAGCCTTAGCCATCCCACATTGTCTCGTTGGCCACCCTCTACATCCATGACCTCCGGCTCCTTGTCCCATGGCCAGGAATCCTTCCAACGATCATTCCACCAGTCTGGACGGGTACCTTGGGTCGGCCAAACCCCGATCCGGGCATCTCGTGTAGCTTGCCCATGGGAATGAAGAGACTCTTCCCACATATCCACATACGTCGCTCGAGGGACAAGCAAAGCGTAATCACTATGGAGGGAGGAGATCCATATGCATTTGTCTCTGGAACAAATAACAGAAGTTGATTAGCCCAGAAATCGCAGTGGGACTGGGGGGGAGCTCATCTTGCAAGACTCACCCTCTTCGAAACCGAATGTCAGATTTCAATTCGGCGACTTGAATATCGGTAATCTGACACCAGAACCAGTCTAGATCATAGTTGCCGAACCAGCAACACTGAGCGAAAAGACCTGCTTTCCCTATCAGAGTGCCGATGACACCAACTGCCGTGATGTCCTTGTACGCGACTTTGTGTTGACCAATGGGTAGGGTAACCGGGATTCCGTGTTTCTTAAACTCAAACAGGTGTAAAACCCGAGAAACCCCTTGGTTGCGAGTTAGAACGGTTCCATGAAAAGATGTAGCTGATACTCACTTTCTCCGGGCATACATTGAATTTGCTCCTCTTCAGTGTAATCCGTCTCGGGCCAAGGATTTTCTGGGGAAGATTGATGCTGGGTTGAGTCGGTTTCCATGCCGTCCTACGAGCAACACAGGTCCATAAGTGGGCTTTAGACCAGGACCGTCCAATGCTTTTTACCTGTTCCATTGCGTTGAAAGAGAATATTTACCCACCAAGTCAAAGCGCACGTGTAAAGAGTAACGTCCTCAGGCGAGGAGATGCAAACAAGTCGATGAGTTGATGTGACAGTCACATGATTTGATATCGAACCTTGAGTCACGTGCCACGTGTTTAACTTTCGTTAACCAATTACCGCTACAACACTTCGCGCCTTCATTATGTCTGACAAACTTTACGGAAATATGAAGCCGGTTCCTGAAACCAGGGTTTTGGACCCAGAAAAAGGTCGAGCTCACGATGCAGGATGTAAGAATAAATAATTGACCCATTTGGAGGCGACACTGACTGCTATGAATGTAGTAATCGCACGAACATGTACGTACTTCCAGTTCGTCGACAAGAAGACGGGAAAACACGTCATACCGCTTTACCAGCGGTCTACGAAGGAGTTTTGGGCTGGAGTGCGAATGAAGTGTCTCGTCGCATCCCTGGTAGGCAGATCGCGTAATATCATACAGGCCGGGTACTGGGGTGTCGATTTCCCGGAGCTGGACTTCGTCTTGATGGAAATCGATTGTCTTACGGGCATGTTTTTGGAGAAGCATCCGAGCTGGAAGAAAGGGTGAGTTTATTATAGTTGTAAGTGAGATACTGACTAGTGTATTCGTTGGTAGGAAGGAATACATAATGTGGGTCCATACCCCAAAGTATGCGTACGCCCTCCAGGAAGCAGTGGCACCATACAAGGTGATCTGGGACGAGGTCCTTCCTGATTGGAGAAAGGGCCATGATGGGCGCTCGGGGGCCTTCAGGATCGTGAATAGGGAGAGGGGGAAGCCAAGTTGGTGGCAGGGGACGCAGGATTGGGAAAGACTTCTGAAATACAAGCAACCAAGTAGTGAAGACGAAGACGAGGGAGAAGACGAAGACGAGGGCGGTGACGAAGACGAAGATAAGGGCGAAGACGAAGACAAAGACAAAGGCAAAGGCGAGGAAGAGGGCGAAGACGAGGAAGAGGACGAAGGCGAAGGCGAGGAAGAAGGAGAGGAGGAGGAAGAGGAGGAAGAGGATGGCGACGACGATGGCGACGACAACGACAACGACGGCAAAGGCAAAGGCAAGGGGAAGGGGAAGGGGAAAGGGAAGCTGCAACGGAAGAGCAAGAGCCAGGACGACGTTTCTCCGAGAAGATCCGACCGCTTGGGTACCAGGGCGCCATCAACCCAGCAGCCCCGATTGGCGCAAAACCAAACCACGGAGCCCGAGAGAAGGAGCCCAAGGAAGGCCAAGTCGGCGGAGGTGGAGGGCAAGGGGAAGAGGAGAGCGCCTGCGAAGACCGACACTGAAGACGCTGGCTCTCCACCAGTGGCTTCGAGCAGGGGACGGAAAGAGACATCCGCGGGGCAGTCTCCTCGCAATAGTAGCGTTCGACCTGCCAAGAGAGTGCGGATTGCCCCAACGCCAGATGAAGGGTCCTCAGGCCCCATCTCATCGGAGAGCAGGCCCTCTCGTGCGGGTCCGTCTCGCACTCGGTCATCTGGCGCGAGTACCTTGAGCGCGGGATCAGCGGATGCGGGGCCCTCGGGCCTCAGCAATCCCTGTTTGACAGCTAGCCGACCTGCAAACACGCCAACTTCGTTCCCAAAGCCCAGAACACCGGAGGCGGACGTAGACAAGGATCCCAGGCCAGCGAAGCGAGCCCGCCGCGACCCTTCGCCCGTGAAAAGAAAAGGGACGAAGGCTTCATCCACTGACGAGCCTGCGGTGAGCGTGCCTGCCTCATCCTCTCGCGATTCCGCTGACCGGGGTGATTCACTGCATGCTCAGCCTTCAGGCGTATCGAGCTATCTTTCGGTGGAGGGGACTATGCCCCCTGTAAAGGAGTGGCATGCTCGCCGAAACGCGGCGACCTTGCAGCACGACAGCATGCGGGCTGCAAACACGCAAGCGGGTGAGGCTGGCACCGCGCAGGGAACGCCACCCCAGGCTCCCGCCAATCCCATGCCCGAGGCACCGGTTCACGGACCATTCCCTCCGCCGACCTCTTCTCCTATCACTGCGTCAACGGAGTGGACTACAAGGCCACTGACCCAGGTATGTATTATTTCTCTCTGAAGTTTCTGCGCTCAAGTTGTGTGTGCGATAGGCTCCCCGTTTGACACCACCTACTTCACCGGAGGCGAGGGATAATGACGGAGTATCTGGGGAGCAAGGCGAGGTCGACATGAGCCTCAGTAGCACTGGTGGTGAAGGTAGTTTTCGGTTACCCTGTAGTCGAATCAGTTTGTACTGACTGATATTTCAGGAGCCTCTGAACAGGGTTCGAACGAGCCTAATGGTGTGCCCACCGTAGATGGTGGGTTTAAGCGCTACAAACGTGTTTATGTTACCACTAATGCCTTGATATAAAGTTTCCCAGGTTGAGAGAGAGATATCAAAGGCAGAAGACCTCCTCAAGCTGGTGAGGTCAAGGGGGACGGCTACCCCCACCGACGGCTCCGAATCGGCCGGGCCCTCTAGTCCCATGGAGGAAGAGGCGCTTGTACAGGAAACCACCGCCGCGATCAAACATGCCGTGGAGGTTCTAAGGCGCATCACAGGCCGCGAGGTCGAATTGGGCTCGCCAGTGGCCGGTCAGGTGGGTGGCGGGTCACAGCCAGGTCCAGGGCCATCTCCGGCAAGTGCTGGGGCCTCGCAACCACCAGTAGTTGCCGGGCCGAGTACGCATCAGGAGAGCCAGGCGGCTCTGGAAAGGCCGCAAGATGTTGAAGAGATCGGAAATAGGATGTCTGATCTCGATTTGGCTAACCGTGCCCCCGTGCGATCAGGCAAGCAGCCACGGGGTAGCATTCTACCTAAAAAGTAACGTCCTGTTTCTCGTCCCTGGCCTCGTATTTCCCGTTCCTCCTCTTACTGTCGCTATACTACAATTCCATCCCCATCCAAATATTTGTTTTCGCTCTCTTGAATAGTATAGCTGAGGTCCGACGTTGTAATCTTAATTATAATTTAAATTCACTCTGGATCACTTCGCAGATGAATATAGTGTGTAAATTCTAGTCTGGAGAGTAAAAAGAGCAAGAGTAAAAAAAACATATACAGAGGGAACATAAATCAGGCCGACTATCAAGTGCGAGTGCCAGGCGCCTTCAAGTCGACTGCGGTCTTGGCGTCTTTGATGACCTTCACAAGCTTCTCGGCTTCTTCGTCCACCATCCGCGTGAGTTCCTCCAGTCGATTCTGCAGTTCTCCTTCGGACTTGCGCAACGCTTCATTTTCTTTCCTGTAAATGCATTGAGAAAATGAGGTCGAAGAATTTGAGACAATGCTAATCACTCACTTGATTTTATCTGCCTGATTATGCAACTTCCGGATCTTATCCGAGAGGGGACCGCTTACTTCTTCGAAAAAAACTCGTATCACCTCCTTGTAGTGCATTATCTTTCCACACGAACAGGGGAGTGGAGTGATTTTGGCATTATCATAACATGTTGCACAGATAACGTGGGCTTAAGCACATAGGTTTCTCGTCAAAAAATCAGAATATATCACGATATTAAGACTTACTACAGGGTGCCAGAAAAGTATGGTAAGTCCGATCACCAGTGGCAGTGTCATCATTAACTACGACTGGCACCACCCTCTTGCACTTGTAGCACTCAATGGCCTGCTTATCCCGTGCGATCGCAGTAGTGGACATACTCGACTCGTGAGGCGTAGAAAATAGCGCAAGTGATTGTCGTCGTGGGTGAACAGGCGTCGCCTTTGATCAAGTCACGTGGTCTTCGAACGTTGACAGGGCAAACTAACTAAAACGCGTCATGCGTCACGCCCCACACCCCAACCCTACCTCCACTTCAGCCACGCCCAACATGGATGACCTTGGAGAGCTCCTAAATCCGGATGCAGTTGAATCCTACTATGGCGTTGCGAAATGTGCGATTTGCATGGAGTTCCAATCGAACTTCGTTGCCTTTTCTTGCGGTGAGGTTTTTGTCTGTGCTGTGTGTATTGGCATTGACGTGATTGGATTTAGGACATCTGGTCTGCTCGGTACGCTGCCAATCGAGGTTAATAACCTCGCTTCGGGGCGCAGGCAAGAAAGATCCTGTGGAATGCCCATTGTGTACGATTGTGGCTGAGCGAAAAGGCTTGTTAACCGTGGATTTTTTGATTGCAAAATACACGTACGATGAACCTCTCAGGAAGTTGGAGCGTGAACTGGCTGAGCTTTCGTGAGCCAAAAAAATTTCGCGTATCCAGATCGGTATATTGACATCTGTTCCCCTCCCAGTGAAGAAAACAAGAGGAGGAAAAAGGCCAATAAGAAATTGAGAGCCCGGATGGAGGAGAAGACGCGCGACCTTGCTGTGCTGGCTACGCAGATCACTGAGCTTGAAAAGCTGCATCGCGATCTCACCAAGTCATGAAGCCGGACATTTTAGGTACACCGAAGGATTCAAATTCTGAGCGGGGACTCAATTTTATCCTTGATTTACCACATCAATCTTGATATTGCCTACGTACACGAACAAAAATAAAACTTGTATATATCTGTAAATACGCCATCACTAAATCTTAAACCTCGGAAGGACTCGTTGATTCTTTGTACGATCGATTCATCATGTTGTTTTGGGGCAAAGCCCTATGGTGCGACGTGATTACGCCAGCTACAGGTTATCCGTAGTATGTACACCACTAATCTAATGTGCTATCTGACCGCCACTTATGGAGTAACCGGTCTGGGATTCATCGCCATGCTGAGATTGCGACATGACAATTGATCTATCCACGACCAGTTAACGCAATTTCTGCTGCGAAGCCATCATTGATTATCCAGAAAATGTTTAGCAGTGATACACCTGACCCCCGACTACTGAATCTTTATTCTAGCCTTCACAACCTACCCGAAGACCTACCCGAGCATCCAGACATCTACCCGTTTACCGAGAAGTTTGTCCTCGACCAGGACTATATCGAGTTCTACGGGTCTCAGCAAGGGGCACCTAAACCACAGGCTAGAGCTTATATTTGGCTCCCGTAGCACCGGTAGCACCATTCAGCTCAAGGGCAGAGGCCGGCCACTCGAAGCAGTAGTGTATACTGTGGATCCAGGAATATTAACCACGAATGACGTGACGGGGGGCCGTGGTTAGTGGGTAAAAAGTCTTGTGTAACGTGACGTTTTTGAGTGGGTGGTTATCGACGGACCTGTCACGGTCTGATTATACACAAACGAGCGTATATACAAAAAGAATGTACAGATTCATGTAACTACATGTCAAAACTAAAAGCAGTGTAATGTGTGATATTAAGCATCATCAACAGTAGAAATATAAGATCCATCCAAGTGCATAACATCATCCAGGAGTTTGGACTCATGAACAAGGTCCTGGAGCGTAGCGGGGTCAATCGAAGTGTCGTCATCGTAATCAATCTCGTCTGTGTCATCTTCGTTCATGGGTAGTTCGTTTGTTGCCTTCTACCACCTCTTGTGCAATCCTCCAGGCACGATGATGACGAATGGACTCGACACCTTGTGCTGCTTGTTCAGCCGCTTCCTCCGGGGTTGCTTTCTTAAAAAAGGCCGTGATCTTGGACATGTACTTAGATTTCGTGGGTGACAGAGGTAGTATAAATAAGTATTAAGAAGAGGTGAGAACACGAAGAGGCGGGAGAGAAATTTAGGAGGAATGCCAGGCTATAAAGACCTGTGTTCGAGAACGTAGATAATGACATGAATTTCGATTATAACCTACAAAAGGTCCTCTGAACTCTCGGTGAGTAACTTACAAATCTGTCATGGTATACACATGTATGCGTGGTTAGTATTCCTGGACCCACAGTATATTTAAAAAATTCATTGATGGGAATGACAGATCTGTCATTCAATATTGCAATTCTATCATAAGGGTTTCTTTCATAAATATTGATAGTGTATCGAGTCATGTATATTCATGTGGTAGCCTCTACTCAAATAACTCTACAAAAATGATTTTTGCTCGGGAGCGCTCAGGAGCACAATATGGCGCTCTGGGAGCACCGGGAGCGTCACGTACTCATGAGAACCCATAAGGCGCTCCTTTGTGCTCGTTAGAGTCCAGCTGGTCTGCCGGGTTCCCCTAGGGAACGCCGCACCGAAAAATACAAGTGTAATATATCTAATATATTATTTTCGTTCGTACGCGTCAGTTTCGAGAGACGACACCGAGCGAAGTATTGCCAGTCGTGAGTCATAGGTCGGTTCGCGCATCGGGACTTACAGGTGCAGCCCAGCGGCTAACACGAGCTTGGGGCGTTCTCGTCGAGATGTGTGTCGGAGCTCAAACACAATAAGCAAAAGCTGAAAAGATACGAGTAATTTATTCAAAGGGAAAGGGAAAATGATGAGTAGAAAGCAGCGTATGGGAGGAAAAACAACGCAAGTTATGTTCAGGTGTGCGAGAAACTGAAAAATTCCGCGCCAAACAGCTCGTTAGTCGGTAGTGGCCAAGTGTCCATCAGGTCCAGGGCAGGCGGGTCACGGGGGCCGGGGGGAGCGGGAGGAACCAAGCCAATGGCTAGACCGCCGGGGAGATAAGACGAAAGTTCGCGAGCAACTACAGAGCGAGGAAGGAGGTGCGCGGTCACGGTCCAGGTCCAGGGACGGAGTCATCTGTGGCAGCCGGGTGCTCGACCCGCGACCAGAGCCCTCATCGAGTCGAACGGGAGGAGGAGCGTGGAAGGGAGGGGTGCCACCGCGTGTTTGGGTAAGAAGCGCGGGAAGTTCGCGAGTCGACCCGCGAGGGGGAACCGAGCAGATGGCTGAGCCGCCGGTAAGATGTGGAGGTCTGACCGCCGTATGCATTGGGTTCATCGGGCCGCTGCCAGCGTAGACAGTCGGGTGAATATCCTGAGGACCGGGAGACGCGTGAAGTGTACCGCCATTTGCCTGCACGTCGCGAAGGAGATTGAGGCGTTGAGTGATGTGGGGATTGCTGGGATCTGGTTCTGCGACACGAACATAGACATCGGTCACATCGGAAATCTAGTTGTTGAAGCTTTCGTACGAAGGCTCCGAGTCAAACCACACCTCGGATATGGATGGGTTGATACGAATAGCGCGCAAATAAGCGTCGAGAGCGTTGTTGTTATAATAAAGCACGTCAATGCCGCACCAGAACGTAGGGCTGCGTCCGCCGTGATAGACCACCTGCTGGTATGATTCGTAAGCCATGTAGGCACGGCCCAATATATACCAGCTTTGGGGATTAGCCGGATCTGGAAAGCAAGGCGTCAGAGATCGAAAATGGAAAGTGGCCAAGCAATCTACCTGGTTCGAGGCCCTTGATCAGCAAGATGATCGCTGTACCTGGATTCGCAAAAGGTGGGGCAGCCTGATGGTAGAGTCACCCGAGCTGCTGGGGCGCTGGGGCGCGATTGAGGTCGTCCTGGAGTACATGTTCATACGCGTCTTTGGTAGCGGTGTACTGTGGCACGTTAGAAGAGACCAAAAGGGATATAGATGCCGTTTACTCACGTCTTGGAACCAATTGTTAATGTTGGTCAAAGGAGCAGGAGTATTCCGGTGAATTCGTTCGAAGCACTGAGGTAACCAGTCAGAATCACGATGTTAAGTCAGATCGCTCCACGAACCTTGAGCACCCCCTCATAATTTTGCTGTTGCTCGTAGATAATTCCCAAGCGGAAGAAGGTCTCATCGGACTCGTCTAAGTCCTTGTCCATGTGCAAGCGCTCGAAAAGGGCCCCAGTCGTACAAAACAACGGCCACAAGGGTGGGGTGGACTAGACTAGGGAGGAAGGTCCCGGGAGCTGGCTACGTTGTAGGTTCTGAAGACGCTCTTGTAGACCAGGCCGCCGGCGCCGCCAGTGTTGCATGAGCCGGTAGAAGTGGTGGTTATAATAATGATTGAGCCAGAAATTGCGGCCGTCAGCTAGCAAATCCGTGTACGCGTGAAGCTCCAGTTCGGGGTTCAGCATGTAGAACTTCAGTACTAGGTTGCAAGCGAAAACGATATCGGATACGGGGACCACAAGCGTCCAGCGGACGCCGCGCAAGTCAAAGTCGGGTTTAGTTGAGTGCAATTTTGAAGGCGAGGCGTGTGTGTCGAAGGCAGTGAAAAGTTCGAGGTACGCGAGCTGGCCGGGGTAGAAGAACTGTAAATGGGCAGGAAGGGTGAAAAGAGCCCGTACGCGACCGGCGCGGTAGCCTAAAATGGGAATATACCTTCCGTTAGGAAAGGAAATATATATTCATATATGCAGTACACTCACGATGAAGACCGTGTTTCTCGGGGACGTTATTCTCGGAGCCTAGATAATTAATAGTTAGTAGATCAACAATGAGTCAGAAAAGGCGGAACTCACGGGCACGATTTGGTTTCTCGGGATATAACGTGACATCCCAAACGCCGGGTTCTCGAGGCTTCGGTGCGCTTGCGCGTACGACACCACGACGAATGGGATCGAACGGAGCAAATGAGGGGGAGTCGTGATACAAGTAGAGTTTATGCCAGACTTTGACGTGGTTCCACGGAGATATTGAGACGTCTTGGCGAGCCACTCGGCAGCGCCGCATAAGGAAGTTGGTGGTGTTGGAAATCGTATTCGAAGCCCCGTAGTGGTCGATCACGCCCTGGGTGGGCAATTTTTTGACAGTCGGCGTTTTTGCCATTCGAAGCAGAGGGTTCGGGTAATACACCGGCTCCGGGGTGAGGTTCCGCTCTTCCTTAACATCCCCGGCGCCGTTTGCCACAGTCTCCGACGGTTGAGCATTGCCTCTGTCGCCCGTCGTTTCGCCAAGGCTCTCCGGGTCTCCGCATAGCTCGCGACCGACCACGTCCTCCAAACAGGCCTCATCGGTATCTTCGGGATCGTCGGGAGGGTCGTCTTGAAGCTCTTGGGCGGCTCGCGTTTGGGCTCTGGTTCGTCCTCGGACTCATCCTGCTCGAGTTCGTCTACCTCGGATGAGCGTTCGGAGCGTTGGGTGGTCCAAACACGATGTGAGCACGCGTTCGGTAGATAAAACACGACTTACTCGGTCTTGACAGGCCCTCTTCTTGGGACGATCAGATTCGGAGGACGGTTGGTATTCGTCCCCGTCGTCCTCGTCGATCTTGGGCTCAGACGAGGGGGTCTTGGGGCGGCGAGCGCGCTAGAAAGAGTGTGAGTGGTCGGTCAAAGCCTAAATTTTACTCACCTTCTGTTTGAATGGCTCAGGGTCCGGCTCGGTCTCCTCGGTCTCCTCGGCTGTCTGATCGGTCTCGGTCCGGGGGTGGGGAGTGGGAGCACGCGAGGAGTGCTAACGAATGTGTAAATAGCGATAAATGAGGTAATAAAATCGTACACACCTTGCGGCGGGCCTTGCTTGAGGTCGATTTCGCTTTGGCAGGCTGTTTGACCTCGGGCTCAGGCTCGGAAGTGGGATCGCGTGGGGAACGCTGATAGAAATGTGAGTAAAGAGATAATTAATAAATTTGCACTCACCTCGTTCAAACGATCCTCGTCCTCGGCTGACTCTGGCTGTGTCTCGACCTCGGGCTCAGGGGCAGGCGGGGGACGCTAATGAAATTGTAAATAGTCAGCGAATGAAAATAGTATCCATACGCACTGCCCTTGGGCGGGCCCTTGCCTTCTTTGGTCGCTCGAGCTCCTGCTCCTCGTCGGTCTCAACTGGTGCCAGTGCATGCGTTCCCGTCGATCGTTGCTGCTTTGCAGGCGGCTCGCCAGGCTACGAAAAAGCAAGAGAAAATACTGTAAGTGAAAGGAACGACATAGTCAGTTACATACGGTATCTTTTGCCTTGCGCTTGCGTCCGGGCTCTTCAACTGTGATCACTTCATCATCCGAGTCACGGCCAACCGTTGGCGCATGCTGGAGCTTCGACTTTAACTTGGTTGCGGCCTTGGGTTTGACTGGAGCCGGGGACTTGGATGGAGAAGTGGTCAGAGGCGGGAGGGTTTTGGCGGGATTTCTGATGATTGGGAGAGAGAGACTGGGTCTTCTCCTGGGATTTGTGGCGATTGGGAGATTGAGGACATTTGTGGGACCAAGAAGGCGAACGAGTGGTGAGAGCGAGAGAGGTCGGGAGAATGCTCTCGGTCGGTGTGGCAATTCCGGCCTTGATCGTCAGAGCGGGAATCGGGCTTTTCACAGGTAAGAGTTGACTGAGCTTGGGTGCGACCGTGCGAAGGCGTCTCGTCGCATGTACAAGAATTTTTCTCTGTGGTGGGGAGGTTTATTAGTTAATCGGCGTGAATACATGCTAGTGAACTTACACGTTTGTCAATTGTGATGACTTGTCCCTGCGAGAATGAACGGGAGACTTGCCCTTCTTCGAATCCGGGGCAACCTCATCATCATCGTCGATGAAGTGTAATTATGTAAAACTAAATGTATGCACGGATTTACTCCGTCGATGCTGTGCTAAACCTATCGAATATGCTATTAGCATAAGAAGAAACTATTAATAATGTACTTATGTCCATTTGGGAGGCTTCTCCCAGGTGCGTGATCGACCTCGTGTTTCCTCCTCGGTCGATGCCGATTGAATGGGCGGCACACAGTCTGTGGTTGAGGGCGAAAAAAAATACGTAAAATCCCCGAAAAAAAAGAGAGATGAACAATTAGCTGAGTATAATCCATAGCAGGTTCAACCTACCTTCAGACACATCGGCTTGCAGTTGGGTCGCAACCTTGGCTAGTATCCTCTTGAGAAAGCTGGGATCCGCTGTGAGTTGTGCAGTCAGCGCTGCCTCGAGCAATGCCCCAATGTTATCCATACATAATATATCACTTTGAGGGTCGATTTGAGGCGAAAATGTGGGGAAATTCGTCAGGATGAAGTGCGCCACGAACACGTGATACCACAATACTGTGGGTCCAAGAATATTAACCACGAGTGACGTAACGGGGGACCGTGGTTAGTGGGTAAAAATCGGGCTGTAACGTGACGTTTACGAGTGCGTGGTTGACCGCCAGACCTGTCACGGTGGCGTTGACAGGTCTGTTTGACAGATATTCTTAAGTTCTAGACCATAAAAGGCGGTAATAATAGACATATTCATTGATTTTTTGCCAAGTCCGTGGCTAACTTCTAGCCGCTGTCACTGTACATACCCGGCGCGTGGTTATTATTCCTGGACCCACAGTATGGGTATCATTCGACACGTCGAAGGATTGCGAGCACGAATATACTAATACCAGCGCTATATCCAGTGATTTGAGCGTGAAACAAGGATTTACGGGGTGGGAGTGGGACAGGCGGACGGGATGGTGGTGGTCGGGAGCAAGAGGCGGAGGCGAGGACGAGGTGCGCGCGACCCGTCTCAAATTAGCGCCGATCCTTAGCGCCGCCGATCGCCATCATGTGATCGCGTGACTTGTTTTTCACTAAGTTGACTGCCGCGCCACCACTCCGTCGCCGCCACCCAACAAACGCCTCATGCCCAAAGCCAAGGATCGTAGAGCCACCCCCGGCGTTATCGTCGAATGCTACTGCTGAATACAGAAATACAGGGAAGTTCCCCATCATGTTTGTCTGCGCATGCAGTTTTGGCACATGGCAGAAGTTGAAGCCATGGAAGCTGCTAAACAGGCTATGGGAGTCGACAACGTTCAAGATGAGGAGATATGGGATGCTGGGGATGATACCCAGCAGTTCGGGGGGGGGGATATAGGCCCCAAGGTGAGTAATCGCGAATGTATGTGGTTAATAATCATCATAACTATCATTGGTATAGACAATGGATTCGACATGGACGATCCCGATATTCATGAACGCGATCCAGATGATCGTTCCGACTACGGACCACCCCCAAGCTCGGATATGGCTGCCTCGACTGTATCCTCGCGATCACCCTCCCAGATGACACAGACGACAACGAATTCCCCGGTGGACACGCCTATGGGCTGCAGAGTATCTGATAGCTATGGACGTACAGAGGAAGCCAGGGTGCAGCACAGCCACCCTGGTACACCGGAGATACCCCAACCATCCACATCCTTGCACATGTCACCAAGGCCAAAGGTGTCGAAGGCGATGGTACCAAAAAAATTCTAACGTTCACGGAGTTTGGTCGGTCATTCATGCTCAACATTATTTCAACCAAACACGTTGCCGGGTGGGTCTTTACTCAGGGAGTGCAGGCAGCGGGAGAGTGGGCGATCATCGACTACAGCAGTGGACTTACCAAGATGGACTTCCAGGTGGGGGGGGGGCATGACGACGGTGACAATGAACGTTGGGAAAATTAAGTATATCGTACCTACTTAAATTATAATGTACCTTATTTTAACTATGTTACGCAAACCGACCACCCCCTTAAACCATCTCTTCCTCAAATTTTAAGCCACTCCTTTAAAATTTAGACCCCCTGTTTTAAGTAGGTAAAACGCGATATGGCCTGGTTTAGGGTGGTTACCCCCCTAAATTTAAGTAGGTTATTTTTCATAGTGTAACTGCTTGCTCACGCTCCTGGTCCGTATGTTGCTGCTGATTGCCGAATCCCATGAGGGAAATGCGCTAATCCCTCGGCCCGGGGCATCGCCGCGAACCAGTCGTCAAGTTTGTCGACCCCGATAATCACTTTCATCCGTCAAACGAGATGGGTCTTGAAGAGGCCCTGGTAGGCCTGATGGAGCAGGTCTGGCGTGATACAAGCCGGTAAGTTGGCGTCTGGTATGTTCCCCCACCACAGCCAAACTTCCTTCAGCCCAAGGAGCTTTAAATGATGTTTGTTTTTAGTCAAAACGTACGTGCGTAACGCAATCAGCGTCTCTTCCCGCTCGCGTAGTTCGACTTCGTCCTCGAGGTCGCCTCGGCCTTTGTGAGGGGTCTTGCAGATCGGGCAGCCGCCCTCCGAAGTGCAACACTGGAGGTTTTGCTCTGGCCAGTCTGCCGTATATGCGGCCACGCCACAGTGAAAAGCTACCCACCTAAATTTAGGTGGGTAGATCACCTGTTCGATTTATCACCTGTTTTACTCATCTAAAAGTTGCACCTAAATTTTAGGTGAGTGATTTCACACCGAGGCGCCAAAAACGTTTAGCTGTTTCTCGCACCTAAAATGTTACACACCTAATTTTTAGCCAAGCGGCTTTTCGAGGCGTGTAACTTTAGCTGTTTTTCGCACCTAACTTTGTACACGCTTAAACCGTAGTTGAATGAGCATACATGTATATAATGAAATACGTTACATATAAATTAGTCGTCTTCATGCTCGTGCTCCGGCGGGTGAAACACAGTCTCGCACATATCGAGACTGCAATCGATGATATACCGTTCCCCTGACGCCTTCGTGCCCTCCGTCCAAATTTGGCCTGCCAAACTTTTGGTCGAAGTGACGTCGAGGATCACTGACCGATGAAACTCAGTAAATGAAACAAATTCGGTTGCTGCTTTGCTGTTCGCGTCCTTTGCCTCAGTTATATGTGCCAAGATATGAAGTTTCAGTTCTATAGTCAAGTTAGTACGGCGCAACTCTACAAAAACGAAAAAAGCTCTGGAGCGCTCCGGAGCTCGATATGGCACTCGCCAAGTTCCAGGAGCCTGGGGAGCGTCATATACTCGCGAGATACCATAAGGCGCTCCCTTGCGCTCGTTAGAGTCCAGCCAATCCGTTGGGTTCCCCTAAGGGAACACCGCACCTGAGAAATATAAGTATAATGTATCTAAATTTATGAGATGATATCATTGTGTGTTCTATTGTACGCACCGGTTTTGGGAGGCGATGCCGAGTGAAGCGTCACCAGTTGTGAGTCATAAGTTGAGCTTGGGCGCCATGACTCACTCTCCACAAAATCCTCGTTGTGTGTATCACACGAGAGTCCCCTGGACTGCGTTCATTGATCTTCAATCTACGGTTGGGCCTTACAGAAGACTATAGAGGCGGGGGTGACGGAAATGATAGGGCAGAGGGGGGGGGCTAAGGGGTGTGTGGATGTGGAATAGGCTGGTTGGTGGGAAAGGAGCAGTGGGGGTTGGGAGATTATTGCTCATGTCCTGGCGCTGTGGCATACGTCCTCGTATGTATCACATGAGAACTCCCTGGATTGAGACTTGATCTACGATGCAACTCTTGGAGACGACCATGAAGGCGAGGGTGGCGAGCGACAGGCGACGGGCAACAGGCGACGGGAACAATAGAGGGGGCCTGGGAGACAGACGATAGGTATGAGAGTGGAAGACAAGTTAGTGAGGAAGGGCATGGAGGGGGTTAGGGGAGTCTATCACACATCTCCTGGCCCCGTGGTGTATGTCCTTGTTGTGTGCACCACACGGGAACTCCTGGCACTGATATGGCGTGCCCTGCAGAAACTCACCCAGCTCATCAAGGTAAAATATTTAAGCTAACCACGTAAACTTGGAGCTTGATTATTACCTACTATGTATATCTGTTGTTAAGGTCAAGTGAAAATATCAGAATTGTTTTTACCATATCTCAGTCAAATATTGGAAAAATTGCGTACTTCTTTCTCTAAACTCATACACGCCATGCAAGCTTACTTTTGGACTCATTAAGAAGACCCGAAATCAATTTAACCATTGTACAAGTCAACCGGATCGCAAATCCATTCCATTCCTGGAGGCTGTACAGTGTATCAAAGCATTACCATATCACGTGGGTGACTTCAATCCTCTCCCAACTTCCACGAGGATAGTTCCATATGTCAAACCCTACGCCCGCTGAAGCCACAAGGTTCGTCACCCTTAGCCTAATTGCTATTGTGCTTAAAATTATCGTATGTAAAGCCCAGTTAAAGTGTGTACGCCACGTTGCCACGGAGGCAAGGCCCCGAGGAAGCCACTGTGTGGAGGACCTACACCCCCTGGCCCCGAAAGTGACACTGAAAGTGACACTGAAAGTGACATTGAAAGTGACACTGATAGTGACCCCGAAAGTGGCTCCGACAGTGACTCGGAAAGTAAGTAGATTCCTTTTGTTCTATCCCACTTTCAGTTTACTAACCCCGCTTCAGTGGAGTGAAGAATTTGGTGTATCTATCCCATGTCAATGAGCATGTTGTGAATTGAGTCAATTAGGAAAATTAAGCTACCTGAGATATCAAGCACTTAGAAAGCATACACTACACTATAAAGCTTTGTAAAGAGCTTGGGCTTGAAATACTTTTATGCAAACTGAACATATTTGCACTAAGCAAATAGAACAACCAGAACAATCGCTATCACATGCCCGACATTGTCCAACTAGGCTGAAGGGAACCAGGGTTACCATTTATGGTGCACCCTTCTCCTTTGTTCCACATGGCTAGTCCCTGTGTCCCTGAGTGGAGTATAATTAGTCTCATGCATGTACGCATGGCCACCGTTGAGCTACTCCAGCCTCACCTCACTGTCTTCTCCAGCCATGGACGATGCTGTTAGGAGTGTGGGCAGGCCAGAGGCCTGCCAGGGAACAGCCCTGGGATATATTATCCCAGGTCATGTGACTTATGTTCTCAACTGTCGCACCACCCACCACTATCGTTTGTTTCTGTTATTGCCATACGCTCTTTACCACCAATCCACGACGTTACACCAGTTCTATACGCGTTACGTATCTAAGAAGGTATTAAGACAATTACGCTAAGTACATGGGTAACCGCCGGGGATCACTGACTTCCTTGTCAGTTACCAAACATGGCGGCCTTCGGCTGCCCTCAACCTTACATAAGAACGCCCTTCGTTCTTACATTTTTTTGAACTCCCAACACGTCGTATCCAATGCCACCAAGATACGCCGTGTTCGAACTTGGTGTATACTCACCGAATACACAAACTACGGCCGGAGATCCTCCGACACCCTCCAACCATCCATTGGAGGTGCTGCGTATTGTTCAACCATCACCCCGAACGAGCTTACAGCTCCTTCCCGTGGTTCAACACTGGAAAATCCAACACGGACGCAGAACATTGCGCCCGCGATCCCACCAAAAGTCGCGAAACGAACAGTTCGCTCAATCCCCTGTCCACTCCTCGAAGCCGTAAACCTCAACACAGGCGCAGAGCCCTGCGTCCGTGAGTCCATCGAAACCCGGGAGACGAGTAATAGTACTCCCGATGGTCATACCCGTCGTTCAACCTCGTTCGAACGAACCCCGAAGAGCGCCCCAAGTCGAAACCAAGGCGAATCACCTCGAGACGAATCGAACTCGTAACCTCAATGAGCCGCCGATCCCACTCGAGCGCCTTAATGCTGACCACCACCCACAAACGGGCGAGATCGCGCCCCCTGGCACCTGGCACCAGAATCCCTCAACCCTCGACGACGACCCCTTCCGTTCCCTCGACAAGCCCCGGACCGGCGAAAGCCGAACGGCAGGTGAGTACGCTCGAAGTACTCACTGATATACTCCACGAGGCGCGGGCACTTGGAGCGCGCTATGAGCGCTCGGCCACATTCGTCTCGGAGCGTCCCTGCGTCGCTCCCACTCCCCAGTTCCGTGTTCACCTCCCGCCAAGTAGCCGACGGGAGTTCCCTCCGTTCGAATCGAACACACCATCCCCCACTCCCTCGACGGCCACCTGTCCCGCCGGGAACGAGACCCAGACGAGCCACATTGTGACCACCACGAGCGCAAACGAAACTAGTACTGTTTGCGTTGGATCCCTTGACAGGCTTAGTGCGCGCGACCGCCTCCCCTCGGCCTCACACCGCTCCCTGGAACCCAGAGAGCAAACCTTTCCTACGCCCATATCTCAAGCCTGCGCAAAAAGCGCGGGCGTTTCTCCATTCGATCTCGACGGCGACTTAGGACACGCAGCGGCGCCCGACAGCCGTAATTCTCCCCGGCCTCTCCAAATCCCAACTGCCTCAGCCCGTCCAAGCGTCGGGTTGAATTTCAACCGAGTTCTACTCCCCGAACGGGACTCCCCGCGTTCGGAACCCGTCATTACCTCCCGGTCCGTTGTTAGACTTGACGAGACGCGACAGCCGTGCCCCCGATCCCCGTCTCAGCCTGTTAGGCTTATTTCGGACCAAGTTTCAACACCCGAACGAATCCCTCCGAGTTCGGAACCCTCTGTTGCCTCCCGACTTGTCGTTAGACTCGATGAGACGCAACAGCTGCGCCTCTGGTCCCCGGCTCGGCCTGTCGAGCTCACTTTAGACCGGCGCTCAACCCCCAAACGTGAGTCTTCGCGTTCGGGACTCGAGTTCGACTCCCAAATCGACCCGCCACCAAACGAGACGCAAGAACTGCGCCTCGGACGTCGGTTCCCCGTCGCTTCTACGGACCGCCAGCCGCCTGAGCTCCGAGTAACTCTGGCTTTGACGGTTTACACACAGCACGCCGGCATACCCGTGGGACTCGGATTACGAGTCCCGCAAAATGTATATATACAATTTATATACAATCGTATGTCCCAGTTCAATAGTATTTACTCGAATCGAAGGGTTATTCGACGTGCGCGGTTTACTTTCGACCTCGGTACCAATAATAAGCGTGTCCAACCACCCGAGAGTCGCGAGACTCTCGGATCGACCCTATCCCGCCGGGTATTGAACGAGACGCGAGCAATGCGCCTCGGGCCCACGTTTCCTCTCGTTCCCACGACCCGTCGCCTGCCTGGACCCACACTAGAGGCCGCTGGAGTGCGGAAAATCCGCACCTTTGTTCTGGTACCATTTACTATGAGTTTGATTTCGTTTTCTGTACTTATCTGCGGAAAAGTCGCACCACTAGATAAGGAGAACTCGAACCTTTGTAAAAGTAAGCTGACCGAACCTAAACTGCGGAACTTCGTACATTTCCGTGGAAAATCTGCGGAAACTCCTAGTACAAGCTTGCGGGAAGTCCGCTGGTGAGTGAATGTAGATTCATGCAGGTATTGATTGGCTTTTATAATCCTTTTCATTAGATTTAGAAGTAATTAATAGTAATATTTATCTCGTTTAATTATAAGTACAAATCGAGTCAAGAATTATTCTCTTCGAGATCAATCCCGTCTAAAGTGGCGATCCCGTTAATAACTGGAATACAGTATAGCATTAACTGGGCATACCTTGTCTATCACCCCTATTTCTTTGTGGCGACCATGTGCTTCTTACCCTTGGAGTCGGGATTTGGTTTACTGAATGTTTAATAAGGTCTTCTGTGTTGTAGAGCACATCAGAAAAAGTTATTCGCCAAGATAGGCCCATGTAATCGATGACCTGTGGATCATAAGCTCCATATTCAATATAATGCCTATAATAATTAATTTGTCTAGGTAATCGATTACAATGGCCTCGTCAAATTATAAGGCTTAAATAATGATGGGTTTGACGACCCTCGTAAGTCTTATGGCCCCCGTAACAGATTATCAGACCAGCTCCGAATGATACGCTACATATGGCAACAAATATTACTTTCCCAAATATGCTTATTCTGGCAAATATCTTATAGCTTTAATTACCCAAAAATAGAATTGGTATTTTGGTCAGTCGAGGTACCTGGGGCAGTGAAGGTCGGTGAAGTTTTGAAATCGCGTGAGGTTGTCGCGTGAGTGATGAATTAGTAACGCGATAGTAATACGCGATATACAAATATATCATATGAGGATTCCAGTTCTGAGGCGGACACAGAGGGTAACGCGTTAGGCTATCAGTATGCTAACGCGAGAGATGTGAAGTAGCTGGTCAGGAGATCAGGGCAAACATTTCTGGCAAAGCTTATTGCCGTTTGCAAAATCCTGTGCAGTCGGCGCTTAGACAGGTTTTTTTTTAAAAAAAAATTCGGGATGGGTAGTATATCACGTGTAACTCCGCGAAATCGCAAGCTATCGCGGAGCCGAGCGTACCATTAGAATCGCCTAAACGAAGCGCACACGTGTATATACTTACCCCAATAAAATACGTGAAACTCGATGTGTTCCACATGCTAGGTGTCTTGGGGCCGGCATAGGTCATATATAACGTAGTTCAGAGTTCATTTACGTGCAAACAACTACGGAACATGCAGTTTTTACCTAATATAATGGCAGCGACCCAATTATAAGAGCAACGAATAGTTCTTGATGTTACTCCACCTCTGTTTCCGATGCCCCCACCTGTGTCTGATGATGTTCGACGTTGTGTTGTACGGATGTTGATACTAGATATGGATCTAGAAATCATAATTTCGGTTACGGGGCTAAGTGAACGATATGTACGGGAAATCAAGGCACAATGGGAGGAAACAGGTCATTATCGACGTGTCATTGAGCAACACGGGGTACGAGGTCGACCCCGGTTACTTGACCCGGGTGATGTCTCGGTAGGTGAATTGTACTTGTAAGAGGATTAAAACTTATGTGTAAATGGATTACAGTACCTGGCTGAGCGCATCACACAGGCCCCAGACTTGTTCCTTGACGAGTTGAAGGCGGAACTTGCAGACATTGCAGGGATCGAGGTATCAATCGCAATCGTATGGCGTACCCTCACACGACTGGGATTCACCTACAAAGTGGTGAGCAACATCAAGGATTATGTAGGTTCAGGATAGCTTATGCTCTAGTCATAACATTTAGCTCGATCAACGAGCCACACTGTGCAACCACATCGACCTAAAATCTAGTATTAGTATGAACGCAGTGTTTTTTGAGGATGTACTAAATTTGAGAATGTTCGAAATATAAGAATCTTTCATTCTAAAGTCGATCAAGTGCTGCGGCTGGGAATTTAGTATCATACTCATGTACTAAAATTTAGTACAATTTCACCCTAAGTATGAAACATACTGATGTTCAGAGTCGCCAATAATAGCTACATACTAAATTAAAGTATTGCATTTCAACGATGTTTGATCGCGTGAAAAGGTAGAATTGAATGGAGGGGAAAAGCAATAAAACTCGTACAAATTCGTGAGATTACTGTGGGCAAGATAACACAAAATCGGTAGTTTAGTGCGGGGGGAAACAATGTACGGGAGGGAGGTTGCCAGGGTGCCGGTTTGAGTGTACGCAAGAGGAGTGAATGCGGGGGCGGTGTGACTGTATGCGACTTGAGAATACCGGGCCCGGGCAGCTGCGAGAAGCCTGTGGGGCCTCACAAAGACTGGTGCGGGTCTGGGGAGGGATATTCAAGTAAGGGGGTGGTGAGGCATTGAGGAGGCCGAGGTGTAGGTGTGTAGGTGGGGGTGTCTCCGGCACTACTGACAGACGAGTTAGTGCATAGCGC
>WSTI01007722.1:3473-25710 GCA_019616915.1 Ceratobasidium sp. 423
TCCTATCAATTTACAAATGCATGAGCAGGGTACAACTCTAGTACAAATTCTGGCGCTTAGAGACAATGTCGCTATGCCCAAATAATCTAACTGTAGCCACTGCATCAGCAAGTGACCTTGTTTAAGGCTTGTTAATACAATTACTGTTGGCACCACGCTCAAAGGCTTGTTCGCGGGGTAGGTAACCATGCCCAATAGTAGGATAATTCGGGTGGTTGGCGTCGAGTGGGGTTAGAAGGTAATTGAATTGGAGGGTTGATAATAAGGTATATAACTCCATTCGGTGTGACTTTTTGCTTGTGAGTCTACCAAACGAGGAAACTTTCGGAGTGTCGATTCTTATGTATTGTATTGGCGCTATCGACCGAAGAACGCTCTCAGTGGTATCAAGGCAACTGTCAGCAGATTTCTGCGATACAGTTGCTTGTTAGCCGTCGGCACGGTGATCAAAGTGCTGGTGTGCTCTTCTGCCTACCCGGCAAACCTATCGATCCCGTTATGACTTTAGGTGTATAATTCCTTAAATACTTCTCAGATGCTTATGAAGCTGTGGTACGACATGCAGCCGAAGCGGCAGCTGGCAGTGAGCTCATTGCGCAGTAATAGCAAATTCCGCATCACCGAATAACTGTAGAATGTACACGGAAGCAGTTAGTCGCCCAGCCTTGGCGACAATACCGAAGACGCTGGGCCGCCAATATCTCTCACACAGTAAAGAAAAAAAAGTGCAGCTGAAATGCGATCTGGTGGTGTTGTTGAATTTCGGGCGCCGGACCCTGAGTATTTATAGTTGGGTATTCGGTCATGGCCAATGATGCTGTGCCTAGCCTTCCCTTGACCATTCCACCACGACTGCTCTGGTCTTTACTTATTTAATCTCAAGACTAGTGTCTTGAGGCAGCCATCCGTGCCGTTATGTCCTCTGCGGAGAGCGTTACTGCCACAACCAGCAGGACATTGGCTGGTATACCATCTCGGTCCGTCTCTGGCGCCACCAGCTTTCCCGGTGTCATTACGAACACCTTTATCATACCCAGCGCCACAAACGGAGGCAATAATGGAGGCGATAATGGGAATAATAATTTCAATAGTGGTGGAGGGTGAGCTTATTTGGTTACGATCACATTGACCGGCTCCGGGCCTTACTAAGTCGGCCCACAGAGTGAATAGTACGTTGTATTTATTCACATTCCTCACGACGCTGCTGCTCTTGTTAGCAGTGTCGTGTGGTATCGTTATCAGATCCTTCGTTTTGCGACGGTGAGCCCACAGTCTAGACTTGGTGCCTGACATAGGCTAATTCATCTTCCAACAGACGTTTCCATCGTCGAGTGGAGGAGGCCATTGCAGCGGGCGTGCTCTTGCCTGGTCAAGCGGACATTGATATGGGACCTGGAGGGGGTATTGGTGCCTTCCGACGACCCATTGGAGAAAAACCAAAAATGTGGCAGGTCTGGATCGACACAAACGGCAGCCACACATATCCGTCGGCGTCTAGTGAATGGTCGAAGATTCAGGTGAGTCGTTGATGTATTGCTTCTCAACTAAATGGTTGATATCCTGGTATAGCCTCTCGCGGCAACCCAAATATCTGAGGTTATCCCGGAGACCCCCGCACTGCCCAAGGCCGGATTGACCCAGCAGGAGGCGCCAGTTGAAGCGTCATTTCTCGACCGACTCGGGCTCCATTCCATTTTCCGCCGTGATCGACCACGGACAAGAGCAGCGCCAAGCATCAACCCGACACCTTCCTCCCCCGATGTTCCCCTACCCACACTTGGATATAGTACCCCCACACCGCATGGGAGTGCTCAGACCAACAAGGCCAACCCTTCTCCCGATGGGGATCGTTCCGTACAAGTTGCAGTATTTGTAACAATGCCTGACCCCGCGAGGCCGAGGTATGTTCCCGGTGCTCCAAGTTCTCCCGTGGACGAGAATGGTGTGAAAGGTATGTAACTACACCTCAACCTTGTGGCAAACTAACGTACTTTCCTAGGCAAACAACGAAGTTTCGAGCTACCATCCGCCTCAACTGACGAACACGAGATTCCTGAGATCTGCATCGGAATATCCCAGGCTCAGGTTGCCCGCGAACCAAACAACACGCCTAGCCAGGACCAGACTCCTAGTGCACCCAAGCCTTGATGTGGTTGATTGTATTGTAATGCCGCTCACATACTTATCTTTGTTTGACGTAGGTATCTAATTTGTAGTTCTTGTTTTGCACACAGTTACCCGTTTGTTGTATTTCAATTTACACGGCAATTTTATCTTGTAAACTACGCATGGCATGCTAGGATATTTCAAGCCATGTGGGCAATTCCATTACGACTTTGGATAAATTGACATTGGTAGTACAAGATATTACATTTATCGAAAGGATTGTCCTACAAGATGTTTCGTTAGACTTTACTGGATCCTGTGGAGCTCGAAATATCAACCGAGAGTGGGTCCTGTGGGGATTGTTGAGACATCAACCAGTACCAACGCATAAACCCGTACCTTTCCAGCTCGGAGCTCGCTCGCAGACGGCATGAGCTCCAAACGCATAAGTTCAGAAGATTTGCTAACGATTGGGTCGTTTTGCATACTGGGAACATGTGTTCAGTCTCGTGAGTATGCCGATAACTGGTGTTAGCATACCTCGAGACGGCGATTACTTTTTCGCCTTTGACGTAGTATGCTACGAACTGAGGAATAGGATTCAGTGTTCTGTTTGAACTTCAGGTTGGGATAGCCCACCTTCATTTCCTCGGGGTTACCTTTAATGATAACATCGTCATAGCCGTGTCCAATACCACAGTAACGAAGTTGTTGACCCTCTGAATCTTGAATGAGGTAATTTACTGTCACCCAAAATTGGACCACTTACGTGCACTCCAGAAAATAGGAACCTTCTTGAAAGGCTGGGGAGACCCGGCGATCGTCTTGCCCACAGCTCGGCCATGGTTATTAGCAACCTAGCATCATAGTATTAGATATCCGTCCAAGCTACACATTTACTAAAAACTCACATTCCAATGCTCGACTCTAATTAAATTCCCAGTTGGAGCCTGTGGGTAATGAGCAATGTCCCCAATAGCATATACCCCCGCATCTTCGAACCCCTTGACGCGCAAAAGCTCATCCACAGCAAGGCCACCGTCTTTTTCGAGCGTAAATGGACCAGATTTGAGGAATTCGGTAGCAGGTGCGACGCCTGTGCCCAGAATTACCGCGTCAACTTCTAGAGTCTTTTCGGAACCGGAAGAGTCCGTGAATGTAATGGACGAGATGTTGGTAGTGCCCGAGAACTTCTTGATCTTGGATTGCATATGGAAAGTTACGCCTTGACTCGTGTGATACTAAAAAGGAAAAACTCAGTTATACCCTCGCAGCAGGCTGGATGCGCACCTTCATGAGCCCAGCTCCAACCTCCTTTCCGAGCACACTTTGGAACGGAACCTCCTCCATGCCAATAACGTCCAAACTCGCCAACTTGCGCTTTGAAGCGACGACGACAAGTTCCATACTAATAAACGATGATCCCACAAAGGCAATCCGTTTGCCTTCTTTAAGCACCTCGTCGATCTGTTTGGCATCTCCAATCGTTCGAAGTGTGAACACATTTCCTAGGTCTGCGCCTTCGATTGGTAGACGGCGAGGGGTGGAACCGGGCGCAAGCACCACGTTGGTGTACTTGATAGTTTCCCCGTTGGAGAGTGTTACCGTTTTAGAGGCGGGGTCGAGGTTGGTCACAGTCTGATGTCATAAACGCCAGTCAGAGAACAAGGAGGAGTGGCGAAATGAAGAGTATTCACGGTCCCAGACCGGAAATTAACCCCAAATCGCTCTTTCAGTACCTCCGGCTTACGGAATTCGATCTTGGACGGGTCGGTGATCAAAGCTTTGCTGAGTTTGGTCCTGCAGGTATCCATGGGTCATGCGTTGAAAATCCCAGCGTAAATGCGCGCGTACCTATCGATCGGAGCGTAATCTTCCTTGGAGATTAATGTGACCGATCCTTGGTACCCGTGCTACTCACGTTCCCAGTCAAACGATCTCTATTATTCCTAGGCAAAGAAAGACAACATACTTCACGTAAACTCTCGACAGTAAAAAGTCCTCCACTTCCTCCTCCAACGATAACCACGCCTGGTTCGTTTGAACTTGCGCTTACACTAGCTAGCTTAGGGAAACGGGACATTCCGTTCTTGGTGGTGTGCTCGGGGTCGGCTGTAACTACTATTTTACCGTCTTTAATTTCAGTTTTGAAAGAGTGTATAGCATCGGGTGCTGGTGCGTCTTCGATATCGCCCGAGCAGACTTGGAAGCATGCACCGTGCCAGGGGCTATCGCACCATCCGATTATCAGTCTTCCAGGAGAAATACGTGCCGGCTGGTACGCACCAAACCACTCGTCCGTCCTTGGTCAACACACCCTTGGCCAATGGAGCCTACCAACGATCGTTAGTCTTGCATCTATCAGGCTCGAAGAGGCCTTACCCCATAGTGCGTACAAAATGCACTCGTCGCAAAGATCTTATCCCCGATCCTGGACAACAAAACTTTTCCATCCTCAAAATCAACTTGTTTTAACTGCCCATCTGCGAGCTCCGAGGCATCGAGCACGGGGAGGGATCTGGTTGACATTCTGAATAGATGCGAGGTTGAGCGTAGCGCAAAGCGAGGAACGAATCGCGAGGACAAGCGGAGTAGCATGCGAATCGAGGGAACGAGATGGGTCGTGCCTACTTTTATACCTCTACATTCTTAGATCGTAATTCGTATGACTTCATCCATCGACCAATGACGAGTTGGTCAATTGGTCTTATGGTCAACGGTCCAATCGCATAGATCGTGTTATGGAGCCGCAATCTGTGATTACTCATTTTGGTACCGTACTGAGATCCCCGTGAGCCTGACAGGGTTACGCACGAGCACCGCGCCAGTCAGCTTGTGAGCCGAGTAAACCTATCGCACGTGGACAAAAGGGTGGAAGGGGCGTATATTCGTATAAATAAATGAACGAGAAATCTATATATGTATGGGATCCCGGCGGTAACGTTGAGCACCTATACGTAACTAAATAATCCAGTTCAAACGAGACGTTGATTCGGCGGATCTCAGTCAGCGGGTATTGCAGTTAGTTTCAGTCAACGCGTGTCGGTTTAACGTCTCTATTCGACTCCAACAGGTCTTGGAGCAGGAATTGCAGGGAACGAGGTTTCCACTCGACCGCATCTTCGCCAAGGGCTTGCAACCTTTTATCGAGCGTGCTGCGGAGGTGAGATTCGTCTGCTGAGGCTAGGCTGTAGTATCATAAAACGAGATATCGGGAAATAGAGTTAATAAAGCCGAAGAGAAATGGACAAACGTTAACGCATTTACCCGGTGAAGAAAGGGGTCACTTACAACCCGCGCTCGGACATGAATATCTTCAAATTCCTCAGATCCAAATGAGAACCCATCGTTTCGTCCGAGGCAAGCAAACGGTCATCGTTTATCAAATATTCTAGATGTTTCTCGAGGCGTCGGCGCTGTAGGGCGACTGGGCCGCGTGTTGAGAGCCCAAATACCCTGTAGCATTTGTTCAGCTTTGGAAAGGGTGAATAATGAGGTTTAGTTGAACATACTTGGCCAAAGCAGTCACAAAGTCCCCTGGCATCTCCTTCACACCCCCTTCAACAAGCTTTTGCAACGACTCTACGGAAAGGAGGATCGAACGAGCTTCGGAGCGAGCATTAAACTGTGCGTCATCTCGTTTCCACAGTATACGGGCCCGTTGGTTTGGCAATATGCAGGTAGAGGGAAGAAGGAATGGTGCGTAGAGGACTACGAGCGGGAGGGCTTCCTCAAGGATTAGGAGGATTAATAGGAAGGGGATTAGTCTAGAAACGAATCAAATCAGAATACCGACGCTAACTATGAAGAGAAAACCTACTTTCTCGTATCCTCCTTGTACGTCTTGATGAAGTGTGTCTCTTCCCAAGTCATCTTTCCCCCGCGAGCCTTGAGGTCTTTGACAATTTGACGATGTACTAGAAGTTGCTTTAGCCCCCGTACATAAAATTTGAACAGCTCTTTGGCCTAGACACAGGGCACGGTTAGGTCAAAAATGAATCTAGCAGTAAAATGGGTTCCACCTGATGCCACAGTTTTCCCAGCTTGCTTGCATCTGGGGGTGGAGGGGCTAATGTACCCTGCTCAGCAGCTTTGACGACATCCGCTATGGCAATCTTAATCTTCGACGGGGGTTTCTCCAACTCCGAAGACTCATCCACCTTGCTCGCTTCGGATTTCGCCTTGGTAACTGCTGGTTGAGGCATCGGCGCCGTCGGTTTGTCATGCTGTCCGCTCGTTGCCTGAATGCCCGCCGCCGCAGTAGGTCTTGGCCCAGGCTTCAACTCAATTTTCTGCTTCCTGGAAATGGCCGCTGGGAATACGGGTTCATGTTTCGTAGACTGGGCCTTGGTCGATGGTGGTGGCAGCACCGAATAGCATCTCTGAGCCGAATATAATGTGATAGCTCTGACTCGTAGCGATGCATTGTTGCTATGTACTGCCGTTAACATTGCGGATATAACCCATGTATATCGGGGGAAGTGTTGCACACACCTAAATGCCAGAGATCTTTGCGTGCCAACTCGGAGCATGTTAATTCGGTCTAAAAAATGTGTTGCAGAGAATGTCGTTGAGAACAAAAATATTACCCTAGGAATTTTTATTTAATATTAAGGGGGTCTATAAAGAGATTCAAGACGTTAGGTTGGATGCCGGCCGAGCTCCGCGTAAGTGCAGTGGTGGATGGATAGAAGGGTGCACGAGGACAAGTGGCTGTGCTGAAATGATTTCCAAAAGTTGATATATCGTATATATCCTTATCTTTGGTCTTGTGATCGGAAAAGGAAAAGGAGGCAGGATGTATCGTAGACTTTTGTAGTCGCAGTCTATGGTCCGATCGGAAATCAATCGCGATTTCGCACTAACGTTTCCCCCTAGTTTTATAGGTACAAAACCTCCACTCGAGTCCGCAGCGAAAGTTTAAGCTCGTAATACGCATAGGGCCCGGAATTCGAATCAACTAGCGGATCCGATTGATTTTAGGTTGTGCTGAAATTGGGATGACGAATGAGTACTGCAGTTTTCTTAATTTTGCGCTCCACTCTGGACGGTTTGGGTTGATGCAAGGCTCCTCGTAAGGTAAGTGAGAGAACCAACCCTGCAGACATGTAGAGTGTAGATCACGAGGATATATGCCATATTATCTCTGTCTAAAAGCGGTGGGGGAGAGGCCCGGATCAAGCGGCTCTGGTGATGTGTGTATGGAGCGCGGGCTGGGTGAGGCAGCATGCATACTCATGTCGCCTGACATGCGTCATGGCATCCGACACTTGACTGCATTTGTGCTCCACACGTCCTGCACAAGGAGCATCGGCCAGTTCGGAGGCTCGCATGCCACTGTGAATCAGTACTCACGTATATCCTACAAATCCACTGGCTGGATTGCCGTGAAGTACTCGTCTAGTCCCCACGAGAAAATGCTGGCAAGCTCCCACGAGCACCAGCAAATCTTGCAGGTGCAGAAAATTCCTAGGAAGGCAATTTCCGGGCCACCACACCCCATAACTGAAAAGCAATTGCAAGCATTTACTTCTACGGAGAGCGCTATATGATACATGAGATGTGGCACAATACAGGTATTGTTACTGGAGATACGCAAAAAGGAGCAACAAAAGAGCTGTGTGATTAATGTTGATAGCCATTCGTTCAAGAAGATGCTGCATCGTTCAAGCTATCTTCTGTAGGTGGTAAGGATAGTTCTTGTTCTTGCACTGGCGAAGTCATTTCCGCTGAATTATCAGTCGTGGTTGTCGTTGGAGTAGAAGGGAGAACTATCTCCTTATCCGAGCTAGTGGATATTCGGACTGGTATAGACTCAAAATAAGTAGTTTGATTAGAAGGAAAAGACAAAAACGAACCAGACTTGAGTTCCATCCCTTTATCAAGTAGTACATGCACATCTTTTCTCGAGAACCGAGTGCTCTTCGACCATCTCCCTAAAACACCGAATAAGTCTCTGCCAAAGTCGTAAAAAGAAGTGACATACTCCTCCAAGAGTGTTTCAGTGACACCGCCTGCTGTTGAGGCAGAAGGGGGGGAGGAAATAGTTGTGCCGAGAGTGGGTGAACGACTCGGTTGGGGGTTTTAGGTGGTGAAGTGGGGGGAGCGCTCAGGGAGCGGGATTCTGTCGGGACATGCATTGTGAATGGCGGGTTAGAGTCACAGTTTGGCGGGGGTTACAATACCTATTGTCTTTGGCATGATGTGGTGCGGTGGAACCTGAGGCTTGTGGGTGATGGTTTCAGTGATTTGTGGTTGTTAAGCTTGGCCCAGCACGTACTTGTTATGATAATATATTTCGGCCTTAAACAAGATACCCGTATGTGGCTTATAAATCGTTTCTTGTTTCAGCCGGCCAGAGGTCGAAGTTAGTGACCACCGGGTTTCAGCACAGGCGTGAGTGAGAGCAGGTGCAGGACAAGCAACCAAGCAGTAACCAAACAACTTTAAGGGCTTGATCTATCTTAGGTAAGTCATTTGTCTACAGGACAAGTAACACATTCTTGTGCAGGGACGCTACAACAACGGCATGCAAGTCTAAATACTTGAACGTGACCGACCACCCGACTCAAGATAGCAAAACCACTGTAATTCTAATCCCAGCTACAACACTCTCTAGATCGCATCGGTTCTTTGGGAGCAGGAGCTGAAATTTGACTCTATGCTTCTTGCTGCTTCCCCACACCCACAGGATGCTTATGACGCACTTTCCACCGCCTCCGCCATACACACACCCCAACAGCTCGCACAGCTGGAAGCCGTAGCGCGTGCCCAGGCGCGAGAAACACCAGAGTCGAGCCTGGTACCCGAAGATGAAAAGTACCTCGCTGCGCAGGTGTGTCATTCCAAATCGTCATTTAACTTCGTCTATTCTATTTTATTCCGTTTGGTTTCGGTAGCTAGTATACTTGGCCTCGCAATACCATGCTTCGGAGTACAATCGTCAAAAGCAAAAGGCGAACGCGCCACAAGCACAACCCGTGTATATTCCGCTTTCGATCCAACTGCCAACGCATATTGCAGAGCTTAGGACGCGCCAGGCCGAGTCGGCCGAGAGGCAGGCCTGGTTTATGGGGAAAGATAGATCATCTGAGGAAGATGTCAGAGTACTCAAAGGGGCAAATGAGGATGATGTACCAAACGAGTCCGAGATCGAAAGGACTCCCCAAGTAGTTCCTGACCAAACCCCAACTACTGGTGCACTAACTGACGCCGTTCATTTCGAGCAAACGCCACCACTATACCCTCGCCGACCCTCATACTTCCAGCCCGAGATAGTCCAAGTTGACTTACTTCACGATGCGCTGGGAAATTCACTATTTCCTACATCAACAAAATTACCCCCACTCGCACTATCATTACTCGCCGGCACCAAGCCTCCTGCATTAGATCCAGACGTAGTCGAAACTCCACCCCTGCTTAAAGAGGCCGATTTACCTCGGTTTCCCGAGAGGCTCGTCCCTCCTCCACTGGATAGCGCAATACAGCAATCACCCTCGTCTGCTTTCTTACCACGGCCATCACCATCTAGTTTATTGTGCCCCTTATTACCTATCCGCCCTGCGCCGGTTCATGTCGCACCTTCGCCCACTCCGCAGCTTCAACTAGCTCTCGAGACAGCTATTTCGAAGGATACACTTCCGGTCCATACTCCTCCGGGTTCGGTTCCTCCTTCTCCTGGACTTGGACCAAGGATAATGAGACCCTCTATACCTAAAACCTCGGAATCTCACCCTATAAAGTATGGTTTTCTCCCCTATCGCCTACGCGTCTACTAATGATGAATAGTATATCCCAAATCATTCCCCCCGACTATATCGGTATAATTTCTACCCAGCTTACGCCTCGATTCAAACCCCAAGGGCGAGGCTCTTCGGCGCAGGGGACGTACTTCCGCATCAACCCCACATTCAGTCTTGACCGAGTTATATATGTTCTTACGGCCAGAGCTATGGAAGCAAGGGCTGCTATGGCGAAGTACTCCCCAGTCCCTGTGCGAGTGAGATTCGGAGAGGGGAGTACGAGCGGGCCTGCAGTGTTTATGGGTCCTGGAGTAAAGACCGAGCCAAATGTTAGCGGGCCGCTGGGCCTTATGCCTCTAGTAACAGACGGGAACGTGTTGGGCTTGGGTCTTGACCCGCAAGGGAATGACCCTCCTCCGTCTGCTAATGCCAGTGTCCCAAGCCTCGTTCCACCGACCACTTACAATGGCTCACAACCGAGGATTAAACTCCCAACGCCTATCACGTTACCCACCCTTCCTTTATCTCCACCTCCTATCGTTCCTCCCCTCCCCCCCAATCTAAATCCCCCACCCCCATCTCCTAATGCAAATATCAATCGCCCCGTGCTAGGAAACCTATACCTATCCTCTTGTCCAGGGAAGAAGGTCCGCTTACACGAACCCACAGGTATAAAAGGCCGAGGCGCGATTTGTCGAGACCTTAAAGCTGATTTAGAAAGAGTCAAACAAGCAGGCGTTTTCTTGGTTATTTGGTACGTGCCTTTGCCTTTTATATTTTGGGAGCAATGATGATCGACTAGCCCCATGAAGTTGTTTGGATGATGACGAGCTGGAGTTTCTCGGTGCGCCATGGAACGAGTACCAAATGTATGCGAGGGACGTCGGCTTGGATGTTTTACGGTACGTCACCCCACTTTCCCCACTTTCCATACTGATTGGTGAGGTAGCTTGCCGATGCCAGAAGGCCTATGCCCACTCAGCGTACAAACAATGTCTGAACACATGGATCGAATAATTCGAAACTACACTCTCGGAGGCAAGCATGTTCTCGCGCATTGTCGAGGGGGAGTCGGGCGTGCAGGGTTGGTTGCCTGTGCTTGGATGCTGAAGTTGGGGATTTGTGGGTCCCCCCAGCCAAAACCAGACCCGACCGCTCAGCAGACGACAAGTCAAAACCCGGCTGATACCGTGCAAAAGACAAATGTCCGAGAGCCAGTGATACGAGATCCAACGACCCAGACACCTCCCGAATACCTAATGCGCGAACGAAAAGTTCCAAGGGACAATATGGAACTTCTCGAGCGTGTGGTGTACATTATCCGAAGACAGAGGAGCGTGAAGGCTATCGAGACATACGAGCAAGTTAGGTTTTTACTAGAGTTTATTGAATATTTGAGAGATTTGGACGCGAAGTCTGAGTCTCAGACTGGGGGATTGTCGGTATCTTAGCACTTGCTTTCATTCAGCGTAGAGCTCTGTCATTATGCGTCTGTACATCGCTATCGTATATTCTCTGTCTACTCCATACCGCGGCTATCCAGTGGACGAACCTATTTGCTGGGCATATTCGATGAGCTCTTCCCTTGCTCGTATTGATTCGCGCCACGTTCGTATATCAAGATTTGGGACGGACTGAACCATGAACGCTCGAACCACTAAATCGGGGGTTTCGCCCGGGCATGGAGGTACAGGTTCATCCGCCTGTACAATCATAAGATATTCAGGAAATTCTCATTCTCATTTACAAAGTCAATCTCACCTCAAGTCGTTCGATATATCCGGTTACCATTACATGGCACCTTGGCTGACGGAATAATTCCAGGCTTGAGTTGTCCGATGCAAGTATGACTGAGATGTCTGCTAATTGATAATAACCTTCGTCTTCTAGCCAGATAAGGGGCGAGGCGGGGTCAGTTTTAATGACTCTGCAGAGTAGGTCGTGTCAGATTGAACCGTAAGCGGGGCGGGCGACTGCGGACCCCGAACCTTGCGACCAGTCTGACCCTCTGGCCTAGGAGTTTGCGGGAAACAGAGGGGAGTTGGATCACTCTAGCAGGCTCTCGACGCATTATAATATAGATGTATTGAATTTGCGGTAGATTATCGTGCGCTAGTGGTCATGGTCAAACCCAAGCGCTCAACGTCAATTTGGGAGCTTAGTCGTAAGCAAAACCAAACAGCATGGCTTCAAGTTGTCTTCAGCTATACTATACAAGATGACATTTAGTATAATTTTATGATTCCTCAAGTGTCTTTTTGTAACTTGCTCCGCACATAGGCCAAAGCCAGACGGTTACGTTCGTCCCAAGGAGCCAGCACCACAGCTTTTTCAGCGTCCTTTTGAACGCTCTGTTCGAGCTTTCCTGCTTTCGCTTTAGCGATACCAGCGATTCCCAATAGCGAACCGAGTTCGTTCCTGTCAGTGAGGTTCTTCAGCGCTGTAACGGCAACTTCGACGGCTTTGTCGTCTGCTCGTTGGATGAGGAACTCCGACAGGGTCTTAGTAGCTGAAGCAGGTGCGGATTTTGAGGTGGCTGCGCTCTGGACGACTTTGAGAGCCGCATCTATGTCGCCTTGCGCGATGTGATGTCGAGCTAGTATCCGATCGACTTGTCGACTGGGGTCTAATGATTGGCGTTTTTCGGGGGGCATGCTCAAGATTTCGGATAATGCTGCATCCACTAGGTCGGGTTCCTGATGTCTGGTGTTAGTGCTGGATTCCAGTGGCGGTGAAACGATGCCTCACGTTGTTGAGTGTACCAATAGCTACCAGCATTATGATACATTCTAAATTGGAAGAGTCTTGTTCAAACCTAGTTTGAGTTAGTGAGTGGTCCAAGACAGAAGTAATGGCAACTCGCATTTCTAGTAACTGGGATTTTGCCGCTTCTCGCGCATCCCCGGATCCTACTTCCCAAAGCGCCTGGCACAGAGAGATGGTGACGTTTTCGCGTACACGGGTCGACTTAGGAGCGCTAGCGACAGCGGCCTCAAACATTTCGACCGCAGACTCAAAATTATCTTGCATATAATGAGCGATCCCAGAACTCGCTTGGGCATGAGCACGACATGTTTTGAGTATGTCGTCTTCTGTGCCTTCGGGTAACAAAGCCAGCGCAGTGCTAAAAGCGTCTAGTGCAGTGGAGTAGTCACCTTCGGCCAGTTGCAGCCGACCAAGGTTGACTTTTGCGATACCATAGTGCTCGGCGATCTGTGCATCCTCTGTCGCGTCGTAGAGGGCCTCAAGTATTGGTATGGCCTGTGTCATGAGGTCGATAGCTAGTGAGATATGACCTAGACGTTCGGCAACTAGAGCCAACAAATGTAACCCGGAGGAATCGTCCGAGAAATGCTGGCAGTAACGTTGTAGCGCGAAGAAAGCTGGGAAAAGTGACTCTGTTGCCGATGTATTTGAGGCGCGGGCGAAGCACTTAGTCGCATATTCCTTGTCTGCTCGGGGCTATTTTACGCATACGGGGTTTGTTAAATAATACCCGGGTCTAGTGAAGAAACTCACAGTATATGAGGCAAGCCCAACTGCATGTTCCAAAAGTGTTTGCGCTTCGGCATGCTTTTGGTTGTGTACCGCGAGGAGAGACTGGCCGACCCATGCTAGGCTAGCATCAGGATCAAGCGTTTGAGATCTAATAAAAACATGCTGCGCAAGCTCGGCATCTCCATTGTTAAGGTACAGCAGCCCAAGCCTGGCCCAGTGATCGGCTTTCTGTAACAAAATTTCTTAGTAGGAAGACAGCTAAAGGGGCAGCTAACGGCACCTTGCCATCTATCTCTATTGCCTTGATAAATGCGTGTTGAGATACCTTGGTATCATTGGCAAACAATAAGGACCCATAGAGGCTCCAGAGCCCGTCGTTCGAAGGATCGCGTCGTAGAGCATGCTTGACTGCTACGACTGCAGCTGATTCCAGCTTCTTTCGCTGTTCAACGGTGCTTTCGAAGGGCTTCGCATTGAAGATGGATACAGCAAGCCCCGCCCATGCATTCGCCAGTGCATCTTCATCATCAGTCGAAAGCGATATCAGGTATGCGCTGATTGCGGCTGCCATCTTGAGTGCAGTCCCTCCGTTTGGAACACCAAGTAGGGAATCAATAATTTCAGCAGCCGAGAAAGCTCCACCCAGATGACGTTCGAAATCATGTGTTCGCGCCGAGAGCAACTCTGCTAGTGGGGCGAGCGCTGCTTGCACAGCAGGCACGTTCAAGAATACCCGCTTTTTACCAATCTCAGTCAGACCATCGTAAGCTAGTCTCCATCCGACTCTCCGAGCAACCTGCATTGCTGGCTCGCTGACTAGTCGGAATGCATAGTCTAGTGAGGTACACCAAGAAATCTCGGCACGAGCAGAATAACTAGTTTCAGCTTCTAGGCAACCAAGTTCAAGGTGAGCATTCCCCAGGGCGACAATGATCATAGGGTCTTCAAGTCCCGGATGATCAGCCAATATTTTGTTGAAGGTTTCTACCGCATCCAAGTGAAGACCCATATCCCGCTGAACAACGCCGATAGTATATGCGCCAATCCATTCGTCCGAAGGAGCAATGGCTTGAGCCTTCTCAAGAGCCTTGAGGGCAGCCACATGTCTCCCGGATTGTGCATACGCCTCTCCGAGACGCAACCAAGACTGATAATCACCCTCATTTGCCCGTAACGCTACTTGGAAAGCCTGGATAGCGGGAGTGTAATTGTGTCGGTTCTATTATAGGGTTTAGTATTCGCTAATATGAACCTAGGTCCCACGCACCATCTCAACTACCCCAATGGCTTTCCATGCCCAAGCAAAGGTCGGTTGATGTCGAGTAACTTCAACACTTGGTTTATCCAACCCTCCGGTTAGCCCACCTTCACCCTCGATCGTTCTGCGGGCAACAACTTCCACAAGGTCCCATTCTCGCTCTTCTGCAAAACCCTCAGCTAGACTTTGTGCCGCCTCTCCCTGGCTCGCGTCTAGTTCGAATGCCTTTTGGAAACACTTCGAAGCCCGGAGTGCATCTGGAGGACTCGCGTGTTCACTATAGTAGATGCCCAAGGATGTAAATGCGGAGGCGTAGCTAGGGTTGTGCTTTAAGGCGCTGATGAAATGTTTGTAAGATTCGTCGCGCCATTCACCTGGAATCGAGCGTAAGTGTCCCATACGAGGCAAAAGCTGAATAACAAACCTCCCGAATCCCACAAGCACTTCCCCAAACGCCATTCAACTCGCGCCCTGTCGTCCGGGGGAGCCTCGCCCAAAGCAAGAGCAGAAGAAACCTCGCGCAGTTCGCTCAAACTGGTCTCGAGTTGATGATTCATTGCCATGCACCACGCGACCTCTTCTCGGGCTCGGACACCCACCCACTCGACTGTGTCATCGCCATCCGTCTCCTTCATTACGCGTTGGAAGTGCTTGATAGCCTCTCCCCAGTTTTTCGCATATTGGTAAATATATGCGCGAGCCATGAGTGCACCCACATGCCCCGGGTTTCGAGTAAGTACATCGTCTAGGATACGCGATGCTCGAGCATGGTGTTTCGGCGGGTGGAGATGAACTAGCCCAGTCGCTAGAATGACATCAAAAGCTTTCCGCACCCTGCCAATAGGTTCATAAATGAAGATCCAGCTTGAAGTCGTTGACTTACAGCGGCAACTTTTTCCCCGTATTGTTTTCAGCTCGTTTTACCAGATTAATCCCTGTTTCAGCTATCCGTATAGCGTTTTTATGGTCGTTATCGGCCGTGTATATTTCTCCAGCAATGCGATGTGCGATAATCGACTGAGGAAGTTTTGCGAGATTGGCCTGCAAACTCCATAAAATCTGAGCCACGTACCGGTTGAATAGGCTTGGGTACTTACCAGAATAGTCTCTATTGGGTCGAACGAACTACCCTGTTCCTGGGCAACCACAGTTTCCGAAACTCCGGTCTCGCTTTCATCATCGTCCAGAGGGATATTCAAGTAGTTGAGGTATGCGGTGAGTAGTATTGCTAGCGGTTTTCCGGGAAACAATTTGGAAAATCGTCGTAACACCCCAAAGTCGTATCCCTCTAACCCCAATTGTCAGGTCTGGAATGGCAAAAATAGAGCATAATATCGCACCAACGTCGTAGACGTCCAAATTCTCCATATAGCAAGACCAGGCCAACTCATCCGGGAGCCCCAGTAAGACTGCGCCACTTGCCATGTCCTCCACGACCTTGTAGGCCGCGTGCTTTTCGGACGCGTATTCAGGGCTTGTAGGGAGTGCATATAGATATCGTTGCCGATGGCGGAGCAACTTCGATTCCGTGGCCCGCCTGAGTTGGTCCGACGTGTTCGGGTGGTTCAATATGTCCTCATATAAACCAGGGAGCTTGTGAAATATTCAGCTTTATGCCACACCATAATTTAGAGCACCCAACCTTGGAAGCACCCCAGATATCACGGCCAACTTCGTTTTGGACCTCCTGCTGTGTGCCCGCATTGAGTCGAGTTCGTCTTCGCTCGACCTCCTTTGTATATGCCTCCTCTTCTGAGCGCTCAACTAGGGATACGATCTCTTCAAGTACCGGAAGGGAGTTTGCCATCGCTTCCTGGATCTCGTAGATGGTAGTTTTGGTTGGAGTTGTAGGTTCTAACGGAGGTATAGTTGATAACACATCATACAGCCGTGATTCCGGCAGTAGGAGAGACAGAGCATTGACAACCTAATGCTTAGTGTTCAGAACGAAGATGATGGTAATAAAACCAATATTACCTCAAGTACTGAACCGTGCTGTCGCCTGATTGCAATAAGCTTCTGCAGGAATTCCGCAACCTTCGTAGCATCACCCCTGATAAATACAGGGATATCGACGGGGTCATTGGTGCCATCTGGTTAGGTAAACTCACGAGTTTGAGGCAATCTCGATCTCCTTTTCTAAAGTTTCATCCAAATCATCCCAGCGTTCCGCCCTCTCCTGAATCTTCTCGATGCCCTAATCGGGATCTAACTCAGATGCTGCCTGCACCTTTAAACATGAATCATACCCGCCAAGCAAGCAGCTGATCTGGCTGAATATCGATCGCCTTTCGGTATGCCTGCAAGTCTTGTCAGATGACGAGGATCAAAAATAGCCTTGGCCTTAAACTTACTTGCTCGCTTTTGTCTATTTCATTTAATTCAAACGATGCAAGCCCCAGGAACACGTTTCTGCCAGTAACCGAGATATTTACTTTTCGTGGGATATAACAACCTGAATTGACCTTACCCGTTGTAATTGTCCGCATCGTATGAAAGGATATCTTCTGAGGTCTTCTGGGCGGTTCGCCAGTCTTTATTGTTGAGAGCCTCTCTAATCAAGGCTGAATTTCATATATCGACAAATAAATATCATGTATGTACCTTGCTGCCTTCAACTTTGCCTTGATCATGTTTGACATGGCGCAAGTCGCGGATGGCCAAGGGTTACAGTCTGAATGGAGTGGCGAAGTAAATTTGCAATTACAAATAAGCGCGACTGGACCCTTGATTGACCCTGGTGTCTCAAAGCACGAATCACAACAAACGGCTTGCCCAGCTCCACCACACATAGCACTAGCGCTTGTTGACTTCAATGCTAGGCACTCGCTTCCACGATGATGTACATATAGGTGGCCGAGGACAATTTGGGAAGACTCCTGGTCGAATCAATGCGAATGCCAGAAAGGAGAACCCCGGTGGAGTGCAAACAATAGCAAGGGGGAAGGGCGGATTAGGAGGGACGTCAAAGGTTGTCTTGAACACGCCTGGATACAACGATGCTGGGCCGTTGGGTAAGTATGGACCGACGTCTCATCCCTATTCGTGATTAATTGTGTATTTCAGAGACAAAACGCCTGTTCAAGGATGGGAAGGTTACTGGGCAGCAAGCACAATCCATTAGTAGGGCCTTTGCTCTGCTCGACAAGACAAACAAGACCCCCCATCCCAAATCACGCAAACCTGTGTCGACTATGACCCCTGTTGCTGGCTCGACTAAGAAACCTAACCTAAAGCCTTCCTTTACACCTGCGCTACCACAAGCTACTGGCGATGCACCAAAAGCAACAGTTCGTCGCCCAAGTGCTGCACGCCTCAGTATTCGTGCACCTCGTTCTAGGAATTTTGAAACGCCCGACGCACGTGGCCGGCCTGCACATTGGGACGTTGGTGATATAGGCCCGGATATGGATGAGCATGTGCAGCTATCCAACGACACGGAAGTCAAAACAGCTGAAGTTGAAGAGGAGGTTGAGATTGAGTACATGCCTCCTACTGCAATTGGTGCGTCGCACCCGACTGTTTGCTACTCTATTAAGTGCCTCATCCGGTGGTTTTTAGTCCCAGATTATGAGCCATCGTTCGACATGCCAGATTTAAAAGCTTTTGGCCAGGCTGTGATTTCCTTAACGCATTCCTACTGGCCAAGGGAGGATATTGATGTCTTGAGTACTGTTCGGGATGACGAAATTATTGACACTCGTTTCAATCAACCTTCGTGTCATGACCTCAGCATCCTCGATCCCCGTGAGTGCACACGCTACGCGGGATGGCAGTCGTTGACCCTGCATAGCTGAGGATAATCCCTTCCCTGTTCGCAACCCTCCTGTTGAGAATAAGAAGCCCGAAACTAGAGGTCGTTCGGCGTCGGTATCAGGACGCAGTGGGACCGGTAGTACTGTTCGAGCCCGCCCTGCATCAGTTGCTGGCGTTAGAACGGACACCACATCTAGAGTCCCTTCTCGAACCTCTAGTCGACCCGCTTCCACCATTCCTGCACGTACCAGTTCAGCTACGAATACCCGCCCGCCATCGACTGTTCCACCCAAATCCGACGTTTCCGCCTCCCAGACAACCAAGAGCACCGTCCGTCGGCCTGGCACATCACTCGGGATACGCCTCGGAGAGAACACCGCTCGGGTTGCTGGGAAGATGATGGTGCCAAAGCGCACCGAGGCCAAGGCCACACGACAACCTGAACCCCAGGCACATTTGGTAGAAGCCTTGGCCGAACCGGTTGGCGAGTACGCGTTGGATGACGACTTCTTGTTTGAACTGTAAGTTCACCGTTGAGGAATAGCGTAAACCCTTCACAATTTTTTGCCGTTGATTACGTCTTAATTTTACGAATCGATATGTCTATATACATCCAAACGCCGACCATTATTATGACTAGGTTCGGAAACCTCCATAAACTTGGTAGACCCCCAACGATGGAGGGAGATTATGCCATGCACCGTACAGTTACAGTGTTAACAAACGCCAATACCTAAAAAGCAGCCTGGTAAAGAAATTATGAACCCATACGTTGCACCCCATTTCACGTAGCTAAAGGCTGTTCAGGTGGAATGAGTCTAAATATAATAGAGCACAATGTTAAGGAGGACGAGGTAAATTATCACCTTGGCTTGGGTGGGGCTTGGTAAAGCCCGCGCGCCTCGAATCGGAGTTTGTTGCCTTTTTGGTAGATGCTCGCTTCCTGAGAAATATTGGCTTTCCAGCGACTCTCGACTCGACTCGGGCTTGGGCTCCGAGTCTACATTGTGACTGGCGGCCTCCTCTCGAAGTTCCTGTCGGACGGCCATCAGTGCTTTACCCAGTAGATTTTCCCCCCACTTGTCGCGCTTCATCGGGGCTTTCTTTGCGCCAAAACCTACGCCCCATATTCGGTCAAAAGGGCTCGCTTCAACAAGCTCCTTGTCCCCCGTGGCTAATAACTGGGCTTTCAGGGCTTCGCTTTGCCTAAATTTGAGACGTGAGCCCTCGGTGACGATGTTCAAACGCTCGCGTTTCCAGATAGTCTCATCGAAATTTGGGATCATACGTCCAAGAGCCTTGATACCGCGTGGGTTCGTGGTCTCCAGGATAGCAGAGGTAATGGGAGAGTCAGGAGCAAAGAGTATTCCTTTTCGATGCATCATATACCTATGGGCATTAATTACCAGGAGGATAACGAGGTACAATCAAAGACCTACTGTTCCGCGTTCTCGTACGAATATGTCCCATCAGTAAAGGGTGACGTATGCCACTGACTGAGATACCCGTGTTCTTCTTTCGGTCTGAAGAAATATACTGCGCCATCTGTGGTAATGAGCTGAGAGCCACCTCCACTACCCTCTGTCTCGGATTTGCTAGGTGACCGAACTCGTTTCTGCTTCTGTTTAGATTTGGAGGTCTTTTGGGTAGCCCTACGTGGCGTAGTAGGCGGCATCGTAGAGGTCTTAGCAGGAAATATCAAGTTCCTGCAGCTGATCGTCAGAGCTCCCCGATAACCTGTGAACCTGAGGATGCAGGTTGAGGTTGTGGCGGAGAATCAAGAAATGAATCATGGCGATCGTCGAGGACCCTGGGTTCGTTCAAGATCGGCGATATGCCAAAGCCCGAAAGACCCTAAATATGACGAGCGCGGTATCGTGCTCCCAAGCGCTCCCGAGCTATTTCGGTTTTGGTTGAGTATTATTATCCTAAATTTATTGTCAGGTACAAAGAAAATATGATATCCGGGTAATAACGTAGGACACACGCGAGACAGGATGAGCAAAGCGCCTGCATTATAGTGATTAGTTAATCAGAACGCTTGAACCCCTATTTTAAATCTACTCCAAACCAGCGCGAGTCAATCAACCTCACCCGACTTAGATAAACGTCCAGTTTGCTACCATCTATCCCAACGATAACAACCAACCACCGCATTCTTTGGGATATAGACATGACCACATCTATCTGAGGCGACGTTGATGTCCTCCCCTCGTCTGCCCTGTGCTCTCGATCGCTCTTCGCCTGCACAAGCTACTATCCGTTTACGCTATCAGATACTCCAGAAGTGAAGCTCCTAATGTTACCATGGTTCACCCACCTGCCTTACGCTTTGCGAGTCTGTCCTAATCTCACCGCCGATGCTATGGAAACACGAATCCAAGTTCATGGACGAATTGGGTCCAACCTTTAGTGATGGGACATGCCAAGTGCATATACTATATTCAGCGCCGTGTATTGGAAAGGTGTACAAGCTATAGGCTAATCCCTCGGTACTGTTTGACCTGATCCTTGATGCGTTTGAATTGACCTGGAGTAAACTGACATACACTCATTAGCGCTTTGAGCTTCCAACAATCTTGAATAGAGCAATTACCTGGTTCATACAAGAGTCGTACGAATAATCCATATAATTGTGTATCCTGCAGGAAATATCAGTTTAAGAAATACAAACCGAGTCCACTGAACTTACGGGTCTACGTCACCTCCTGGGCATGTATTCTTTTTCTTGGGACATCCAGCTGTCGGTGTCTCCTCGGGAGGTGTGTCATCAACGCGATCGCCCGGCCCAGAGCAGCTGTCCCCCTGGAAGGTGTGATATAACCCAAGCCAGTGTCCGAGTTCATGAGTGAGTGTTTTTCCCTGGTTGTAATCGGCATAACTGCCTCCGGGTACCGTGGAGTACTGGATCACGACACCGTCATCCTTGGGATCGCTGCCGTAGAAGAATGGCAGGGTAGCATAGCCGAGTAACCCCTTCCCTGGGCCACCCTTGAATCCAACAGTGTAGATGTTTAAGTCGGCGGCACCTCCTTTGCGCAAGAGCTTTTTCATGGCCGTATTGGTGGGTAGATCCGGAGCGACGTAATTGAACCATGTTCTATACAACGGGAGTATTATGAGGGGTTCGGTAGTAATTCATATGGCAAAACCCACGCATTCGTAGTACGGTCAACGCTAGCTAGTTTTAACGTGAGTCCTAGCTTCGAATAATGAGAATTGGTAGCCTTGATTGAATCCATGATTTGGGACTGTGGAAGATCCCCTTCGGCCAAGGCTGCCGTGACAATGTTTACCTATCAAGCACGCCTATTTCAAGGAGAAAACTCACTGTCCCCAGCTTTTATTACGTGCCAGTATACATTGATGGTTCCGTGGCAAGTAATCGTGACTGAATCAATGGCTTTTCTGGCGGAAAAGTCGGACTCGGCAGCGTCCACGACCGTTTGGCTATGTTAAGTTAGTTGACTAGTCTGGTGCTCGTGATACGAATAACTAACTTGACTTCTGACCCACAGATCCTAGAGACGGGGTCATCTCTCGGGACCAATTTTGTTGCAAAGGCAAGCCTCGAAGAGAGTCCAATTAACAGAAAGAAGCGAGGGAGGTACATAAAGGGCAATTGCACACTTTCAGAGTCCTAGAATGGTGTATCCGGAAGTGAACCACCTCGTGGACTTTATATTCAACTAGAGCGCGCGTCAATCGCGCTCGAAGCCCTCGTGTCTGATGCCCACGACGATGGGCCGTGCGTCACGCGGAGAACACACGACACCATTCAGAGGCAGTGTTCAGAGGTGCACAATTCAAGTGATGCTATAATCGTCATGGACTCGTTTGCTTCTGACAGGGAAGATCTTGGCCAGCCCGTTTAGTA
>WSTI01007723.1:0-11180 GCA_019616915.1 Ceratobasidium sp. 423
GTAGCTCAGAATCACATAATTGTGACTTCAAGTAAGTTGTTTCTCTTATTAACTTGTCTAAATTTGACTGTGTGCGGGCTCTACCCAAGGGCGGCGATGACTTGCACGAAATCACACAAGTGATGTTGGTAGGCTCTCTACCATTTAATATTCAGAGTTACAACACAGTTATTAAGTCTTTGTGGTACAGTTGGTACCATTTGAGATTAGGTAATTGTGTTCTTCAAGGTTGTTGGTTCGATTCCTACATTTTTTTTCTTTTTCTTTCTGCCTTTCATGTATATAATTTCTCTGATATTATTCTGCAATACGTGCGAGAATAGCCCCAAAGTATTTATCTTATTTCATGGTTTTATTCTGCAATAATCATGCAATACTCGCACTATTATTCGACCACAAGTTCCTGTGGTACTGGATAGCATCAGATAAAAGTAAACGATCAATAAGTATAAAACTTGGGAATATTTGCGGTTTCATTGTGGGGTCGTAAAGACCTTGCAAGCAAGGTAACTAAGAGGGTTGCGCACGGCTTCTTACTTTGCCAATATCCATGCAATGGGAACAGTTATTCTGGAAAAGTCTACTGCGCTTCGCTTGGGCGCAAACTGAAGAAAGTTCGCGGTGAAAATCAACACGGACAGCCTATAAAAACCCCAGCGAGGCGGGGATCCACACAACTCACCCATTGCTACTTCCACCCCTTCTCGATTGCATTACTCTGCTACCATGTCCCAGATACGGAAAGAAGTTGACATTATATTCGTTGGTGGTGAGTCCGATTCAGGCGATTATTATGCGATCTCCACCTCACCACCGATTCTTTTGCAGGCGGAACCACTGGTAAGCCTGTTCTGCTCACTGCTGGTCTTGAGAAACACGGGACCCACCCGTATCTCGATGTGTTCTAGCCTGTGTCGCTGCTGGTCGTCTTGCAAAGGCGAATCCAGAACTCGATATCCTTCTGGTCGAGCAAGGTCCAAACAATTACAAGGAGCCAAATGTAGTTTCTCCCTCGCTATTTTTGGTGCACCAAGCTCCCGGTAGCAAGACTGCGTAAGTATTTTCGATGAGATCTTGCCTTCGGATATTCGTTATGGACCACTCGGTAGCACTTTTTGGCAAGGGAACAAGACCTCTGCCCTAAATGGACGTAGTCCGATTGTACCGACTGGTAAGTTTCGTATGCCGATTTAAAGGTGGAATATTCCTCATCATGAGTGGATCAGGCCGAACGCTAGGTGGTGGATCTAGGCGAGTGAGCTTGCCCAAGATAATCAAACTTCTGATTAACTAACTTTTCAACAGCATCAACTTTGTAATGTGAGCAACACTATTGACCCTGCGCATTAAGCCGACTCAACACCAGTCCTGCTTAAAGGTATACGCGCCCATCAGCTTCGTAAGTCAACAAGCTCGGCTCACTCATTTGGGGTGGTCCTGATCTACGTTGACAGTGATTTTGATGACTGGAAAACCGAAGGTTGGAGTGCCAAGGATATGCTCCCCCTTCTTCGCAAGGCAGGTTCTTGAGAATGAGACTGAGCACGGGAGCTGACCTGTTTGGTTAAGATGGAAACCTATCATGTCGCTCCCGATCGCGAAACTCACGGTTACAATGGCCCATTAAATGTATGCATATGATCTGGGGTTAGAGGTAGCCAACCAACGACCACCCACTAGATCTCATACGCCGACAAAGACAAATTCCCGGCCGTAGCACAGGCATATCTCGAAGTAGCCCAGAAGAGAGGTATTCCATTCGTCGAAGACAAGCAAGACCTCAACACCGGACATGGTTGTCAAGTGAGTTGACCCTTGGGTGGCCATAATGTGTTACTGAGACTATTCTGTAAGCGCTGGGCAAAGTGGATTGATCCAGTGGTATGTGTACATTATCGACCTGGGGTAGTCCAAACTAAGTTGCGTTACAGACTGGAACTCGACAAGATTCAGCTCACCGATACATCCACCCCCTGTCCGATAACAAGCATCTGCATATTATGACTGGGACCAAGGTTGTCTGTGTCGTCTTTGACGGAACCAAGGCCACTGGTGTTGAAGTTGTGGCGGACAAAGAGACAGAAGAAGGCGCCGACCAGACCCCCTACACCATCAAGGCTCGCAAACTTGTAGTTATTTCTGCCGGAGCCATCGGTTCCCCGGTCGTCCTCCAACGTAGTGGGGTCGGTGAAGCCGAACGGTTGACGAAGCTCGGAATCAAGGTGGTCTCTGACCTTCCAGTTGGCTCCACCTACGAGGACCATAACCTTATTCTCATCCCATACCACGTTGCAGACGATACAGACACTATCGATCCTATCTTGGACCAGGATCCTGCCGTTTTGGAAGAGGCTCGAACGCAGTTCACACAGGGTAAAGGAGGGCTTGCCACCAACTGGATCGACGCCGGCAGCAAACTACGACCGACACCCAAGGAGCTCGAGGAGATGGGCTCGGCCTTTGCGCCAGTATGGAAGAGTTACTTCGAACCGAACCCTGACAAGGTGTGGCTCCTTTGATTAGTGCATAACCCGACGCCATCTGACTCATAGTCCAGCCGGTCATGCTCCAGGCAATCCTCGAAGGCTGGTTTGGGTAAGTTACGTGTGAATGTTAGGGGAATGCTTTCAAACTTCAAGTCGCCAGCCCGCGGGATATACTCCCTTATAAAGGTGCCCGTATGATCATGATAGCCAATTATACTGGATACGTGAGTTGATTAGGTTATGTCAAACATTGCACGGGGCTCACCCGACCTTAGCCAATTTCGCGAGGGCATGTTTACATCACATCGACGGACCCGTATGCTGGCCCCGATTTTGAGACCGGATTCTTCAACGAGCAAGCCGATGTGGATGTTCAAATCTGGGCGTACAAGCACGCTCGGTAAGTTTACTTGGGGACTGAGAAGTTACCTGCTTACGTGCCTGGCAGTGAGATCGTACGTCGCCTACCTCAGTACCGAGGCGAGTTCGCGCCAATCCACCCGAAGTTCCCAGAGGGTAGCGCCGCAGCGTGCGTGAGGCTTGATGGCCCACCGGATGTTGAGAACATCAAGGATATTGTCTACACACCCGAGGACAACAAGGCGATCGAGGCTTACCTTCGACAGTTCATTGAGACAACATGGCACTCGGTACGATCAATTTTCCATTTGAGCGTTTTCAATTAACTAACTTGGCCTTCTCAAGGTCGGGACCGTGTTGATGAAGCCAAAGGATCATGGCGGCTGCCTTGACGGTCGTTTGAACGTTTACGGAACTCAAAACCTGAAGGTTGCCGGTAAGTGAAAATCCACATTATACAGTGAGCTTTAATTCACCTCAGTCCTAGATCTTTCTATCATTCCCGGGAATGTCGGTGCCAACACGAATTCGACGGCTCTCGTGGTTGGCGAGAAAGCAGCGGTCCTTATTGCAAAGGACCTCGGTTTGAAGTTGGAGTAAGCCACTTTGTACCGACATACTACGAAAATTTGTATTTTGTCTGGTTTACACGGAATTTATGGGATTTATGTTCGATGTCTACAGGCTGTATTTGTGAGGTGGTTGTTTGGTGCAAAGGTCCAAAACGGAAATTATCCTCACATAAGGTCTCGGTTTTGCGAACGGGTTTGCCTAGTTCGCATATAGCTCTCCTTTGAAAATGAATTCAGCGTTTAATAAACTTTTATCGCGAGTGCATCCTCGCCCTTCAATTACTTGGGATTAAAGAGCACTTATACTTGGTTCTCTCCGTCCATGTTTTTACAGTACCGGGAATACAGCGTTTCTCTCGCGTACCCTGAGAGCAATCCGAGAGCATATTCCCCCCTCGTGGTTAACACCCCACAATATGGTTGATCGAGTGGGCTAATCAACACCGACGGCTTCCGGCCGAATTGCAGATCCACCATTGTTTTGGTTCGGCGTTGGGTGTCTTTCTGGGAAAGCCGGCTCGTTTCTGACGAAAGTCTCACTACGATTGGCAGTCAGTTGGTTAGCCCATTAGACCTACGCACGCATCGTAGTTGTAATTTCCCTAACACTCTTTTCAGAAATCGGCCAAGTTCTTTCGCCCCTATTGGCCCTAACACGACTGTACTGTGCCATAATGTTAATTGGGCTCGTCGCTCTTGCTCTTCGTGGGGCCATGGCTGCGTGAAATATAGAGATTAGTCCCAACATCGGTTGATTTTAACGCCGAGCCGAAATCTCAGCCGAGACGAGCATAACTTTGAATACTACATGGTACATCCCGTTCTATCCCGATTTGCATGTAGGTGCGCACGGAGTCCGCGTATTTCGGCGGCAGATAAAGAGTCGCGGATCGCTGTTCAGACCCTGACACTCACGTGACCGCGTGGCAAGCGCGCTCATCCACAGTCATGTCTTCTGACGAAGGCGACGTTGTCGATATTTCCTCCTCTGAAAGTGACTCTGAAAGCGAGTCGCATCAAAATGAAGAACAACAACCTACTAAAGAGCCTACCAGAAGAGACATCCTTGGTCCTATTATCCATTCTACTGTCGCTGCTCTTGGGGGTGTAGAAACCGATCCTAAAACCGGAGTTACTCGTTATGTTCTTGGTGATGATTGTCTTGGATGCTTGCGAGACCTTAAAAAGCTCTGGCGTAAAGATGATACAGACGATGAGCGTACAGTCGCACGTGTATTCTGGGAGACCAGGGTACTCGCGAATGACCTTGTACCTATCCTAATCGAGACAGCGGGCGGAGGAGTAGTTGGGGACAAGCGAGCTGTAGCTTGTGGTAAGTTTTTTTCTTACTTATGTTCCGCGATTGGTTGCCTAAATATCCCTGGTTAGCTGATGTGATTGGTGCTATGACTTGGCCCATCGATATCGCTGCCGAGTTGAAGGAACTTGACGAACAACTCGACGAGAGAACGGATTATGCCACCTTAGTTCTCGCACAGCTACACTATAAAGAAGCACTTGCTCACCCCGAGGTTCTCAAGGCGCTTCAGAATGTTATGATGCCATGTATTGCCAAAGACAAGCGGTGAGTAGACCTCGGTACCGATTATTGGATGAATTACTGATATCTACTATAGTTCCCGCACAGAGAGGGATAGTCAAATTATTTCACTTGTACTGCATATCTTCCGTAACCTTCTCTTGCTCAAGGATCCTCCCCGTACATCCACATCCTTGTCCTCATCAACAACTTCCCTAGCTTCCCTCCAATCCCGCCTTTTGGTGTCACTTCGTACGACAGGGTTGCTTGACCTCTTCCTTACTTGCGCATCCAACGCGGATACGCCCGAATTTTCCGAGTTCAGCGCGGTGCTCCTCGAAATTACGTACCTAATAGTTCGTGGTGTTGGAGCTCGGGATGTCGCGAGGGTAAAGGAGAAAGTCGCAAAGAATGGAGAGGGTCGGGGTATGTTGGGTGACGGAGAGGACGAACAACTCAAGGCACTCTTGGATCAAGAGAAGAGGCAGAGACAGATGGCTAAACGTGGCGCACCGACAAGGCACAGTAGGTTTGGGACAACCATTGCGCTTAAAACGGTATGGACATGCTCTTGATCACCCTATTACGAACAGATGCTAATTCACGTTCAGAATAAAGAACAATACATTCTTCATCGGCAAGAAGCGATCACTGCTGACCCGTCTGAAATGATTGACATGGTCAAGAAAAAACGGGCCAAAAAGACTGTTCGCTTGAACGAAGTAGGGGTATTCAATTCTTTGAGCTCAGAGGCTCTCGGGGCGCTCGCTATGTTTGCGGGAAAGTTTGTCGAATCTTGTTTCAATAGTAAGTTCATCAAAGTTGTCCTTGTTATGATAGACCTAATTCACGGGATCACATAGCTTTCATGTCGTGTGTCCTCAAAGACATCAAATCTGAACGACCAAAATATACCGAAAAGGATAACCTTCGCTTGCTCTTCCTCACGAAATGGTTCCTCGAGTTTTTCCTATTGGTACGCGAGAACCAAGAAAAAGAACGTAAACAGCGGGCTTTATTCGCTGGTGCCCTAAGTGCGTAAATTATTCATTCCATACGCTTTGGTATTCACTGTACGCAGATATTTGGCCGTTTGGTTATGTTAGCGAAGTGGTTGAACATGGGTGGGCGCCTTGGGTACTGAGGCGTATGCGTGCAGCGGTGGAGGAAAAGGTGCGGCAGTTTCCTTCGGAGATTATAACTGGACTCTTAATTGCGTATGTGGGTCAATAGCCCAAACTATGGGTAGAACTTCATGCTGGAATGGATTGCCTAACTCAATTGGTGAGTAACAGCGTATTTATACCCGAATTATCACTAATCTTTGACTGTAAAGCTCAACCTAATCATGCTTATGGCCCAAGATCCTGACGAGGCAACTCAAGAAGCCGCAGAAACCTTGCAACATCAATTATATTACAACGGAGAGGCCCTGGATGTGGCGCTTGAAAGCCTGAGGAACTACAAGGACCAAAGTATAGCGTAGGTACCAGTATTTCTGACTCATGACAATTGACTAACACGTGGTTGAATAGATACCTCGACTCGGCGGTTCAGCTTGCATACGTTCTTTTGAGAATGCTTGAAAAGTGGGCACATTCACAAGGAGAAATGTACGTCCGCAAAAGGAAGAAAAAGTCCCGTGCCAAGAAAGGTGCCTCACTCGTGTTTTCCGCGCATACACATGGTTTAACAATCACGGGGTACAGCGAAGGGTGTTTCCGAGGAAGAAGGTATTGTGGATGTCCAAAGTGACGAGGATGACGAGAAAGCCGCCGAGGACTTGGTCAAGGAGCAGATGTTCGTGTTTGACAAGTACGAGGCTGTAAGTGGCAAAATTATTTTAGGGGGTTCTTAACATAACCGCTCCTTTAGAAATTCGCTCAAGAAGATATCGCACATGCGTGTCTCGTGTATCTGGCCCGTTGGCGAGAATTCACATCGTCGGAGCAGATGAGGAGAGTTGTAGGTTTATTACACCGACAGGCCGTCAAGGCAAAAGCGGAGGGATTCTTCTTCAAGGTGTGTAATATCATAATTATGTTCTTTAGATTCAAACTTATACGTGTATGCACAGGTTTCCACGCTTTCGCTCTTCCAATCAATTCTCAAGAACCAATCTTCACTACCAAAGGATCAACCTTATAAGGATCTAATACAACTGATCAATTTTATATTACGCAAGTTCTTCAAGAGCGCGCAGGAATACCCTCTATTGTTGGTCGAGGCAAGTTATACCCTCACCTCACTTGCCCTGTTTCAATTCCTCACCTTGAACTGTATTTCATGCCAATACCACCCCCCCTCCCATTACTCCGTCGTCTGATCTCGCTACTATTCGAACCTTCATAGGCATTCTACCCCAAGAACCGCGGCCAATGGAAATCCTATTCCAGTTACGAACCCGAGGTCAAACAAAAGTCCAAGCCAGCAGGCACTGCCGAGGTCGGAGTCAAGAAAGGGTTCAAGACTTCAGAGCAAATTGGCATCGCCGTGGCGTGCTTGGTTGAGGAAGACGGCAAGTTGCTCGTTGATTGGGTTATCGACGTGAGTCTTGCCGAATTTCCTCGGTTTGTCTTGCTGACGGATGTGTTCAGATTCTGAAACGCGTAGGGAGGCAAAGGCAGGCTATTGTTGAGGAGACGGATGCTGCTGAAGAGCCTCCTAGCGATGAAGATGAAGAGGCCGCTGCGGCTCGCCAGGCTGCGCTGCAGAAGAAGGTTCCTTCGCAGGAGGCTATGGATAAGTTTGAAGAGTACCGTAAGCTGTGTTTGAATAAGCGCCTCTCGAGACTGTGTACTAACACTCCGCAGGCATTCCGTACCTTGATGACCAACAATCCGAGGCGGCTACATCCAACAAGTACTTGAAATTGCTTATGCGACTCGTTGGGTTCACGTGCACGGATGATGGTAAGTTGTCACCCTTCGCATTCACGGCGGTAATTGATCACTGGAAACTCCAGACGCTGTTGAACTCGAATGGCACGTTCCTAAACAACTCACACCATCCGAACTTCAAACTTCGCAAAACGTGATCGAACAATACCTCGCCAACCCGATTGATCTTCAGGGTAAAAAGGCGAAAGAGCACCTCACTACGAAGCGGAGGACCCGAAGGAAACGGGACGAATACGAAGCCTCATCCTCCAGCTCCGACGATTCCAAAGGACTTTCCGACTCTGGCGAAGAGGACTTCCTTCCGAATGACGAGGCATCTGTGCAAAAGCGGGCTGCACGCAGGGCAGCTCGAGAAGAGAGGCGCGCAGCTAAGCGCCATAGGAGGGAGGAACGTGAAACAAAGAAGAGGGAGCGCAAGAAGAAAGAGGTTCAAGTCTACAAGTCGGCGGAAATCATTGAGGACTCGGACGCTGAACTTGGAGACGATGATGCGTTCTTTGCGAGGGAGCGGGAGTTGATGGAGAAGGCCAAGCAGGCGGGACAGGGAGCTTATGCCTCGACGACGATGTTAGAACATGGGACGAAGAAACGGAAGAATAAAGAGGGAGGGAGGAAGAGGATGGGAAAGAGGATGGCGGATGTGCTCGCGGCTGAGGCCGAGGCAGAAGCTCCAACTGAGGAGGTTGAGGATGAAAACCACAGTTCGCCGGAGGATGCCCAACCTGTGACGAAGCCAAGACCCAGGCCACGACCAAGACCTAAACCGAAGCAACCGTCACCGACTGCGAGCCCAAAAAGCGTCGTGGAGGATGTAGCCGCTCCCTCATCTGACGGAGAGGAAGGGGAACCGGTTGTGCGTGCCAGGCCTCGACCCCGCCCGCGAATCCCGGTAGAAAGTGATGAAGAGTAGAAGTGTCTTCATGTTATGTCTCTGCGGAAGATGAGTGATGGATATATTCGGCTTAATTAGATACGTTCATGTTACTTCTGTGTAATGCTGAAACGGCGTCTTTGTTTTGTTGGCTCTCAGCAGGACTCACTGTGCAAAGAATCCAAATTTCAGCACCCCCGCCTCCATCGATTTCAATAGTAATGTCGTTGGAGCATAGTGTCATACAACCCTGCGGGTTTTTGGATGTGGAAATTCGACTACATATGAACGAGGGCAAGGTACGGCATAGCACAAAAACCAAAGAGGTAGTGAACGCAATTACTTGCGAGGGGCACCCTTCTCCTGAGACTTGATCACCTTCTTGACGATCTTGGCCTCCTCAATCAAGAACGCACGGAGGATGCTGTAAGGGGAACGTTAGCATACAACCAGATTGATGCTAAATGAATGGGAGCGCACCGTTGCTTGACGCAGTCACCACACCTGCTGCCACCATATGCCCGTCGCACAGTCTTTTTGCGTTTTGAGATAGTCGCATATTGGCGGGGACGGAGAGCAGGAACCTGCAATACGAATAAATAACAATGAGCTCACAATAATTCTAACGCCTTTGCGCATGTACTTACACCAGGAAGGGCAATTCCGCAGTCACCACACTTGGGTGCCGTCGCAAGCTTCTTCAAGTGTTGGTACACAAGCTTTCCACCGGGAGTCTTGACGACTCTCCTGCGGTTGGACTTGGTGTTGTAGGGGGTACGCTTGCGGATGGTAACGCGTTGGGCCATCTCTACACAATATTACCGTAAATATGCGATCCAAGGCGCCGAATCATACGTCTGACACACCGGATATAGTCTTGAGGTTGTGTGTCGGCTCGGAGGTAAATTGGTTTGCGTCCGGCGTTGTTCCGGCGGAACGGTACTATCAAGCTCCATTTGTGGCTTTAGCGCCGATCGCGAGGCTGTTCCTCCTCAACGTGCCTCCTATCCTATGTAATTCAATACCACCGCATGTTCCTTGGTGATCCATATTAAGGTGCTCAATCCTTGTGCCTTATATATCCAGCATACGTTATTGTCTACCCCGCACCCACTTGGCACCCAATTGTTCCATTTGATACAAGTGGGCAACTGGATGCAAAGCACTGCTGCGGCCATATGACTTGGGCTGTATCGGTGCTGAGGTCTAGCGATATCTGCGAACTATAAAATACACCGGCCCCAACTTCTACTCACCTCACTTACAGCCCGAGCAAAATGTCTACTCGCCAAAGGTTCTCTGCATACGCACTGATTATTGCAATCAGCGAGTATAAACTAATTGCTCCCGAACATGACGCACGCCGGCTACATGACACTTTGATCCAGTTTGGATTTTCCGAAAACTGCATCAAGATACTAGCTGGTGCCCAGGCGACTCGTAAGGCGATCATTCAACATCTACGTGGTATTAGCGCGGACCCCAATATCATGAAAGACACCCCAATTCTAATCTATTTCGCCGGCAAGTTACGCATAGATATCTTCGCTTTATCTTACCCTAACATTCTCAACCTCTAGGGCATGGCACGAAGCAGAGATTCCCCATCACAGGGCTTGGAATCCCCATTGAGGCCGAATGTATTCTCCCATATGATACAATAGCCACCCGGGGTCAAATCCTTCCTATTCCCGATATAACTATATCCGCACTCCTCGGTGAGATCGCAAGGGCGAAAGGCGATTACATTGTTAGTTCCGCCCTATCGTGGGCAAGCGAGTTAACTAACCAACCGAATCTTTCCTTGTAGACACTTATACTTGATTGCTGCCACTCTGGAAGTGGATCTCGCGATGGCAATCCCGATGATAACCGCGGCAGTCTCCCTAAAGACCTGCTCAACTTTGACCCAGACGAGTTTAAGAACGAAGATGGAGATATATGGTCCGAATTTCTCAAGGCAGGCGGCGAAACAGAAACGGGACTCAAGTCGCGGTCCGTATCCACGTCTAACCCAGGCTCGTTCCGTTATCAAGGCATCAAGTCTCACGTCCTAATTGCTTCATGTCGTGAAAACGAAGAGTCCTACGAATACCCGATAAAAGCGGAGCAACCACCTACGGGGCTGTTTACCGCATCTTTGTTAGAAGCGCTCAACCACTGCCGACGATTGGATATGTTGTGGGAGGTGACCTACATGGGGCTGTTCACCCGTATCAAGGATTTTATGGCGGATATCAACCAGGGAAGATTCCCTCAAACACCACAATGCGAAGGATATCACCGCGAACGGCACGTTTTTGCTACTCCAGCATTCCCCCATCGCCAACATGCTATCACACCCATTACGGAATCACCTGGGGGACCTGGCCGATATCTCATCCCCGTCGGCGAGCTCGCAGGCGTGCGTCCGGGGTCGGAATTCGAAATTTACGACTACCCCAAGGGGAG
>WSTI01007725.1:0-18189 GCA_019616915.1 Ceratobasidium sp. 423
GGGTACATTATACCCATTGATTCGTCATACCGAGCTAGGCAAGTGTGGTCCTTTACAATTAATTGCTAGCGCTTAATTCATGTGTCACCGTTCTCTCCCCGTACACAGATAACTCCCTTCTCTCTCCTTCGATTTCTGTTAGCGCTGTTCAGTTGAAACGCGTTACACTGAGAGTTGTGTGACTCCGCTGGCTTCGTCACACAAGTGCGACTTAGGCCGGAGCTGTGCCGCGAGTCACGTGAGTGCTCCTGCCATATTTGTCATGTTGGATTCGTTCTTGTTTTCTTTGCGTCGACCTCTCCGCGGCCCCGATGCCATTGCGACGTGTCGTTATTGCCCTGCGCTGATGACCTCGCAATTATTTCTTTATGTCCCACCCACCACTCCCCAATGTTCTGTTTGTGCTATATGCGCTCGTATTGAACTTAACTGGGAGATTGCGGGTCCAAAGCATTGAATGAGCACGGGACAATATCGTGGTGCGAGCACCAGAAAGTCACAGGTGGAACTTACTGGATGAGCAAAGAATCGGCTTAAAGGCGAGAGGACACGGCTCCGAAGCAAAAACCCTTTACGCCTGCGACGGCAAGTCGAGCATTAGTTAAAGGGGGCGGCAGCTTTACGCACGGGTACAAACCAATGCGCCCATATGTCACCAAACGGCGCATATCGCCACCGATACTGATACGGCAGCAAATACCAATAAAATCCGGATTCAGTACACGGATCGGCAATCAGATTTTATTTTACCCGATTTACCCTCCATCTACAGGTCCCCCAGTGATGCTGTATACAAGGGTTATGCGTGTTTAAACAGCTGTCTCAGCCCTCATTCACTCATTTTCCAAAGTTCAAGCTCGCTCGATTCACCCACTTGCGCCACTAATAACTCGGTCCACTCTGACCCGTATCCTGCACTCAAACGAGTGGTCAGCTAATCGGCCGAGGATGTGAGCACCGAGACCTGGTTTGGGCCACCCTCCTGCGAGCCTTACTCGCGGTCGGGCGCCCCTGGCCCAACCCTTGCCGCTTCACGGCTGCAGGGGTTCCCCCAAACCTACCGGTCTGGGTCTCGGTACTTTACCGTATACACAGCCACGCACGAGCGCGCGTAGGCTAAGTCTCTATTTTACCCTCTGCATGTTTCTGGTCGCCAACCTCCAAACTACCGTGATTAACACGCTGTACACTGTGCTCTGCAAGATAAAGCTGTTTCGGTTATGGCAATACACCAAGCCTTTTAATATCTGGCGACTCAATTGCTCAAACTTCGCGACTCTGGGCGCATCGCGAAAACATGCCGCCACTCCCTAACTCTCTGGAAGAACGGGAGGCTTGGGAGCACTCGGAGCAAACCCCTCTCTCCAGGAGGCTTCCAGAACGCTCTGGAACAAATTTAAAATTAATTGCAGCTGAAATCCGAGCTTGACAACCTGCAAATTGGGCTCTAAGGGCCCCTCGCGTGGACCGGCCTTCGGCCCCCAGCTTCGCATGGCATACTGTAGGAGTACCGGATAATTTGGTGCTTGGCGGAATCTACCGTGTCCCAGTCAGATTCGCCCCGCTACACGTATCTCCCTCGAGTTTGGGTGAGATTCTCTTGGTATCTTCAGCGTTTGTTTTCCGCTCACAAGACATATGTTTGTATTTCAGCTTGAACGGGCACTCACCTCATATGTTTCCAAATGCTTGATCTTCTTAACCTCTTTGTCCTGGCGTGGTCTTCATGCGGTTCACAGGTCTAGGATACACTGTCCGCATGATGGGCGCATATATTCAGTCCCGGAACGTTCCTGGGGCTGCAGGAAATACGTTCTTCGCACAACGGAGCTTTTCCTATCCGGTGCATCTCCACATCGTATCGGCAGGAAATCGCGGTTTATTGGATTATTGCGCCCCATGTGGGCCGTATGGGTGATGTCATTGATGTGGGAGCCAGGCATGATCCTGGTATGCTCCAGGCAGCAAAATCGCATAGTTTGTATGGTGTTTGCTGGCGGTAAATGGGCTCGTAAACCGGGGGGGAAAGTGTATGTGTATGTTCTGATCCTCCTGACGGACCTGTTCTTGCGCTTATTACTACTCTTTTAGTCCAATTACTGTCACTCGAATAAATTACGGAAGGGGGTGGCTTCGTGAAAATGACGCATGCCTTGCCGGAATGATGATGGCATGAGGTCCACATGCCGGCTGCAACATGACGTTGGGGTGGGCACTATTCGCTCCAGAGGCGAGAATGTGAGCAATAAAAGGCGAGCAAGTTGAGGCTTGAGGGGCAGGCAACTCGTTCGTCTCTCTTGCACTCTTGGTCTACGATGAAGTTCATCGCCGTTGCCCTCCTTGCTGTTGCTTCTCTCACCAATGCCCAGTCAGTTCCAGCAGATGCCCCGGGCTGCGTCAAGTATTGTTTGCGTATTGCCCGAGAGCAAGCACCCAGCGCATGCACTTGGGCTGGCTGGTGTGCGCTGAGTGGCTTTGAAGACTCGGTGAACAATTGTCTCGGCAATATCTGCGGGTCAACTAATCAGCAGGTCGGGGCGCAAATCTATCAACAAATCTGCTCACAAGCTGGTTCCGATACTACTTGCCCCTCGGGTAGTGCTTCGGCCAGTGCAACGGCTCCGGTGTCTTCGGCTATCTCGTCCGCATCCGAATCTGCAACTTCAGCCGCCTCTTCAGTGGGTTAGTATCCCAAAGAGCCCATACTTTCGTCTGCTTACTGAAATTTCTAAACTCATTTCAGCATCTAGCGCCTCTGGTGTCGTCACTACGATCGGTGGAGTGGCTACTACTATCCCCGCCTCGGCTACTTCCTCCATTGCTGGCGAATTGTCTAGCTCCGCCGCACAAGCAAGTTCCTCGGCCGAGAGTGCTTCTTCATCGGTAGCTAGCGCCATTAACACTGCTACCGCTCCAGTCAGCTCTGCCGTCAGCGTGAGTTCTCTTCCCACGCTCTCACATATTACGTAACACTCATGAGACATCAACACAGTCGATCCTCAGCTCCGCAGCGTCTGTTGTCCCCAGTGCAACGGCTAGTGGTGCGGATGCCACGCAGTCTTCCAACGCCGCAAGCGCTCTTGGTCTCCCCTCCGGCCAAGTCGCATCTCTTGGTGCCATCTTTATTGGCGTTGTCGCTGGTGTATTCATGCTTTAAACTTCACGAACTCCCACCCTTACGTTTATTTACAACTTCATTCTACGAAACTATTCACCTGTATTCCTGGTGCACACACGAAGTGTACATTCATTCTCTTCTTCCTGAACCTCCGTAGCACTTTTCACGACCCTTCTGAACGATGGATACTTTAACCGGTGTTCTGAAAATAATGTTTCTAATCTTGGATTTTACTTCTCTTTCAATCCATACCTTTTGATTTCAACTCAACTGCGTGGTGTCCTATCACTGTTACTTCCGAAAAGTCGCCTTGCCCAAAATATGTGGCGTAAACAGGGCATTCCTGGTAATAAATGTGCTTTAACCCATAATACATTGCACATAGAACATATAGGGTAATCGTGAATCCTATTACAATAAAAAAGCCGCGGCGACTCTGTTCAGAAAGGCCATCTATGGCGGCCTCAATCAGCCAATTTAGGCTGGTACATTAGCTCGACTAAGGCCCAAGGACTAATAGCAACCAAGAGCATATATGCGCTAATTTATACATATCTTCGTCTCCTCGCTACGGGCAAACATATCAACCCGGATAGACGTAACAACTTGGCAGTATCTCTGAAAGTGGCGGTTTATTTCAGTTAGGCATTAATGCAAAAAAACGGAATATTGGCGGAAACCCAACCTGCGTACGCATGGTCCTTAAGTAGAGTCGCTTGCCGATGAGTCGGCGTCCGAAATTGACTCGTCGTCATTCAGCTCCCCGAGTATATCTTCATCTTGACCCCCGTCGTCGCCACTTTCCGGATCGCTCTCGTCGTGGTCCAGCTTAGACCTAGAATTGCAGTAGTATCGTACATATTTGATATTTTCTGGCAAGTGGAGCCCGATAGCCCCTTGGAAATCCGTTTGGTCCAGGTGAACCACTTGAATGGGAGAGCCAGCATTTGCGCGACGACGTAACATGTCTCCCAGCTGCCGGTAGGATACTCGAGAACAGTAAACGTGGGAGAGGTTAGGCAAGACATGAGGCATCTTCCTCAATTGCCTAATATGATTACCGCTGACGCTGAGCTTGGTGATCGTCGTCAAAGACGACAACATACCCACAAGTGGATCCCCGACAGGCGTCATCGTGAGCTTGGATATGTCAAGCTCATCAAGCAAGGGGTGGATCGATTTGGTTCGGGTACTTGAATCATCACTCCCCGCCTCAGCCCCCGCTACAATCGGCAACCCCCTCATGAAATGGTCTGCGAGTCTCGTGCCCTCGGGTGAGGATTTAAAACGACCAGAAACTGAAAGCCGTTCGAGTGCTGGCGCTTCAATTCTTTCAATCACGCATAATACCCATGTCGTGAGGGAACTCGTGGCGAATGAGAGAGAGCGGAGATATGGGAGACAAACATGAAAGTCATCGGGTCCGGGCTCAATTTCGTTCTGGAATTCATGAGCAGCTCTCTTTGAGATACCAAGCGACAGCTCTTCCAATTCCGGATTAGATGTAAGCAGTTTATAGAGATTGCCAGGCGAGCAGGGTGCATATGAGGAGGTAAGTGTGAGCTTTTTAAGTCCTGTAAATATAGGAGAAGGTCGATTAAATACGTAGCCCCAAGGTATGGCGTCAAACTCTACATAACGAAGTTCCGGCGTCGTAGGGGCAGAGAACGAGTAGGAGTCGCTGAAAAGGTGGGGATAATCTAAACTTCGTAGCTCTTCGATGTCGGAATTGTAGCCTCGAACCTTCCACCTACACGAGAGAGAACGCAGGGCGCGTGCGGGCTGCGCATTGACGAAGCCGATGACCGCGTAGAGCACCTCTGGCTGTTTGGCACAGACGGTCAAGGACCTCCAGCGGTCTACAGTGGCACCACGAGAGATCAAGAATTTGAGTAAATAAGGAACTTTCTTGAGTTGGGCCTCCCAATCTCGAGTTTCAATAGCCACGACTCTCCAAAATCGTTTGCGCATCTCTAAATCAATGTCGAGGAGGCGGGTGGACCCTGAACGCTCAAGGTATAGGGACACGAGATGATAAGGGCTAGGACGTGTTATGTGAATATAGGTCCAAAGAGTTGGGCACCTAATTGCTACCTCCCTCCATCGATGGCAAACATGCTAACAACGATTGCAAAGACAGTCAGCGGGGCGTAGCCACAAGTCCAAATGTTGGTCACCTCACAGTAATGATCTCTTGGAATGGGATATAATAACACGTCCTAGGTCGGGAACTGCGTTCTGATGCCTCACCAATCCCGAATATATGAGAGAGCAATTCAATAGGTAGTTTGTTGATACTCTGCGCGTCATTGCGTATACGTTGTTCTGTTTGTTGTATGAATCCCGAGGCGACAACTGTTTCTGAGTTTTCGGGATCAGGGAGAGCTACCGAGGCCATTATGCTGTCCTAAAACGAATGGAACGGGTGGAACATGGGATTGTCGCAGTAGTCAACCACGAAATCCCCTCAAGCTATTTGAAATTAGTATGGAACGAGGCCTATTTCAATGGATTTGTGATTATATGCGTGCTGGGACGTGGTAGATACTCGGAAATTACAAAGGCTCACCAGTGAAGCCGGAAACGTTAAGTCATAGATTACAATTTCATTTGGAGTCAGCGGCAATGAGTGGGGATATGTTACATTTACATGGATATTAGTCTCGCAATATGCGCCTTTTGATCCAAATCAAATTCTGTAATTGTTGCTCCAGTTATCATTTCTGTATAAACTTACTATTTCTTCGCTATGAAATGTACGGGCGGGGCAAGGAGTAACCATCATTCTGATGCCCGATATCTATTTTATAGTATTGGTTGATAGGTTCAGATTCATTGGTTCAACTAGGGACGATGATATTATTATTTTTATATAGTATCGCCTAAGGGGCTATATGCGCTTGCCCCCTCAGGGTGAGGCTGGGTGTCTCAAATAGATAAACAGATGGGAAACATATATTTACACGGATAGCAGTATGTATCAACGGGCCGTCGACTTGCAATCATCTCAACTATGGTATATCTTGCTATAGTTTGTGCTGAACCCTGAGAAAGATGCCAGGTTTAAGCTGTGTCTTAAAAAGGGGAATATTGGTAATAAACTCAGCTTACTTTGAGTATATGTTTCAGTTGTTCGCTGACATTTCGTCCAATTCTGACGCGTTCGCAGATGAATTATCCCCGTCTGGGCTCCCGGGTATCTCGTCCGTCATCAACCCGCCATCATCAGAGCTTCCGAGTATGTATTCGTCTTCTGCGTAACTATCGTTGTTGCCCAGGTCGCTCTCATCGTAGTCTAATTCGGCTCCCGGATCGCGATGGTACTTTACATATTTGATGCCTTCAGACAACAGCCCACCAACCTCCTCAAGGCCGGCTCGGTCGAGATGGACCGTCCCGATAGGAAGTTCTACATCTGCGCGACTCCGTAGGAGGTCTCCTAAGTTCCCATAAGACACCCGGGGACAATAAATGTGCGCTAGATTGAGTAAGACTTTAGGCTCTGGCTTTAATTGTTGGGTATGGTAGTTGCTAACACAGAGTTTGGTGATCGTCGGTAGCGAGGAGAGTGCATCCACCAGCAGCTCAGTTATCATCGTGAGCATAGATATGTCAAGTTCATCAAGTAAGGGATAAGCTGTCTCGCCGTTTCTGAACGTTGAGTCGCATGGAGGATCTCGCCGCAATGGGACCCTACCGCGCGTAATGTGCTTTACAAGGATCCAAACTATCGAATAAATGTGTGAATTCGCCAGCGATTGAAAAACGCCGTACCGCTGGCGCTTCTATCACCGAAAATATATATACCGCCCAATCCACAGACCCTCTCGTGCTGAATGAAAGTGAGTGGAGGTTTGATAGGCGTACAGAAGTACTAGGACTGGGATCCATCTCATGAAATTCAGTCCTCGCTTGTTTCGAGACACCAAGTGACAAGTATACTAATTCAGGATTAGATGCGAGGAGCTGTCGAAGGTCATGGGCCGAGCAAGAAAAGTACGCAGAAGGAAGAGTAAGACTTGTGAGCCTTGTCAATAGTGGAGAGCCCGGGGCGCGACCAAATACATAGTCTACCGAACGAAACTTGGGCATCGCGGGGGAAGAAAACGAATAAGATTCGCCAAAAAGATGAGGGTATTCCAAGCTTCGTAGCTCTTGTTCGTCAAATTTGGAGTGTCACCGGTACTTCCATTTGAACGAGATGAATTGTAGGGCGCGTGCGGGTTCTGCACTGATAAGGCCAATGATTGCATACAGCACCTCTGGTTGTTTGGTACAAACGGTCAAGGATCTCCAGCGGTCTACGGTAGCGCCACGAGAGACCAAAAATTTGAGTAAGGGAGTGTCTCGAGTTGAGTTTCCCAGTCATCAGGTTCAATGGCCACAACTCTCCAGGACCTTGTGCGCATCTCTATGTCGATATCCAGAAGGCTACGAGGCCCTGCGCGATCATAGTATAAGAGACACAAGCCGATACGGGCTAGGTCGTGTTATATGAATATATGTCCGGAGTGTTGGGCGCCCTATTGCTACCTCCCTCCATCGATGACAAACTTGCTAACCACGAGATAAGTAATCTGTCAGAATGCAGCCACAAGCCTATGCACCAGTCATCTCACGGTAACCACTTCTTTAAATCCGATATAATAGAGTGTCCTAGGTCGAGTGTAGCGGTCCTATATCTCACCAATGGTAAATATATAGGAAAGTAATTCGACCGGTAGCCTATCGGTTCTCTGCCCGTCGTCGTATTTCTTCAAGTTGTACAAATCCTAAAGCGACCGTTGTTTCTGGGCCTTCGACACCACGAAAGGAATAGAGGACACGGTAGAATGAATAAGAGAGATAAATCACAAGATCGTCACAACAGGCAACTGGCTGGCCGATGTATTTCCAATTGGTTGTAGGATGAGGTCACTCGGGTCCATTCTGACGCGCAATGCGACTGTATGCGCATCGGGTTGTAACCCATCCGGAAATTACATGTAAATTTATATTTTACGGACCTCCAGCTTCACAAAATCACGTCACCATAAACATTAATTAGTAAAATCGTGTATGTTGTATTTACATGGACACTATGGAGTAATTAACTTCGTTTACGACACTAAACCCAACAAAACACCGGCCGTGTAAGCTGCCCTACTTTCTACGAACTATAGATCAAGAAATTCGTAGAATGTTTCGCGATCGTAGGTCTTCAACTCAACCGCACTGGGCAATCCAGCCATATTCACATCGTCCTGAAGACCTAGTACATGAATAGGAAACCCCGCTTCTTGTCGGCGATGCAGAACGTTCCCAAGTGTAGAGAGGTCGAAAGATCCCACGTCCAGAATGGATAAATAAGTCAAGCCAGACGAACATTGTGGCGTTCTATCTATAACACCAATATCGTCGTCGAAGATCCTCAAACGCGTTAATGAGGGCAACGCAGCAAATAATGACTCCGCTTTGTAGAGCTGAGCATCCCTTGGAAGAAGGAAGAAAATACCCAAGTAACGTAGCTCGGGATACAACGACTTGCGTCATGGATCCCGTCCACTCAAGACCTCTCGACTGGACAGATATCCAGTGGATATAAAATCAATAAGTTGTTCGACAATTGCATTGATGGGATATCTGGTATATCCGATGATTAACCGCTGTAGCCCCGGGGTGTCGATCGTCTGAAGAAAATGCGCGACCCATCTAAGCCCTGTATCCCAAGTAGACCCATCCATGATCAGTGTTTTTAACTGGCGGAGGGACGAGAAAGCAATAGGTGAGATAATGGACCACGAGTTTACGCCGTCGTCTGTATATTCTACGTGTTGGATCAAGGATAATTCCTCTAGGTGGGGGCTGGATGAGAGTAGGACAGCGAGTGCGTCAGGCGAATAGTTATCGAGTTCAGCCCCTTCGAAATTTACGCGAGTAAGTCGAGTAGATACCACGGCCGAGTAGCGATCGAATAAATGGCTTAAATGTACGAATTTAAATTCTATAGAACGTAAGTTAGGTAGTGACAAGTTGCGCAAGATAGATGAGTCGGTTGCAGGAAAGGGGAGAAAGGGGTCGTGGCTCCGTAACGAAATATCTCGATTGCTTGTCGCAGGAAATAATTTCCAAAATAGGGGTTGGATGCGAGCCCCAAAATTCAAGTAGATTGGGAAAAACTTCATAATCGTCCACGTGAAGGACCGACGCCCTCCGGCGCTCCGTACTGGCACCTCTGGTGTCTAAAGACCTGAGTAGATGCTCCCGGCTGTCGATAGTAAGTTTATTATCACCCGAAAGAATGATGTTCAGAGAAATGGGCGCATCCTTGGCACGATTCAAGTACAGATTGGTGAATCTAGAGAGCGGGAAGCTCTCAACATGGGTGCAAGCCCATAGCAAGGGGTTGTTGGTGCATATGCGTCGCCACCGACTGCAAACCTGCTGTAACAAAGTCATTAGGTACCCTCAATTAGCTATAAACTCGGGCTAATTGAGACCGTGTGCACGAAAAAAGTGCATGGAGGCTGCCCCGAGTCAATTGAACAAGCGTTGGTAGTCATAAGTATTTGAACAAACACATCTTCGGGGAGTCGATTGATAGCCCGAATGTTGTTTCTGAACTTTCTGAGATCGACCGCATCTGCTTCATATGCCAGCTTGAACTCATCATCAGGGATAAGGTCAGACATCCCCAAGTCAAGAGAACTAGAGCCTGTCAGGATCAACGTTAGGACTTCAAGAGGATGCTGAACATTCGTCACGTGGAGAGGTTCCCAGCGTCAAATTCAGAGTCTCGGCGCCAGATACTTGCATCTGCACGGGGTGAATTACAAGCCGTGTGCGAGCTCTGTAAGTCATTGAAGATGCTAGACACCCTTGAATGTTTGTACCAAACACCCCGATGTGTCCTACACAACCATCGGCTTATCAACACAATGTGCGGCGAAGAACCCTCCATGGCGAGCAAATTTAAAGTGATTGTATGCGCGTTGGATTGTGGCCAGTTTCGAAACTATAAAGTACATTTGTGTGAAACCGGAAGACTACCGACTATAAGCCCTGTACCTTGATAATTGGAAACTTTATGTGTGTATATGTTACCAGACAACGTAACGCATTTGACTCCATTTGTAACTATCCTTAAGCTCAGTGGAATGTCAACCGCATCGGCCACCCCACTTTGTATGGGCTATAGGTCAAGAAACTCGAACACCTCGCTACGATCGTAGGTCTTCAATTTGACCACACTAGATAATCCACTCGCATCCTCGCCGTCCTGAAGAGCCACCGTATGAATAGCGAATCCCGCTTCCTGTCGGCGACGTAGGACGTCGCCAAGTTTGGTGGTAGAAAGTACTGGACTGCGGATGGATAAACAAACCAGGATAGGGGAACATTGCGGCCTCCTATCCAAAACATCAATATCCTCGCCCAGGATTCTCAGATGTGTCAATAAAGGCAGCGCAGCGAGTAATGACTCTGATTTGTACAACCGAGTGCCCTTTGGAAGAGGGAAAAATATGCCAAAGTAGCGTAGCTCGGGGTACAACGACTTGCGTGGTGGACCATGTTCACTCGTGGTCGCTCGGCTAGGCGCATGTCCAATAGATATGTATTCAACGAGCTGTTCGACAATGTCAGTGTTAACTGTGTACTCAGTGGGTGAGATGACGATCAGCTGTTGTAACCCGGGCGTGTCAATCGACCGTAGGAAATGCGTGGCCCATCTGAGCCCGGTGCCCACGATGGTATATGGGTCCACAACTAGTAGTTTTAACCGGCGGAGGGAAGAGAAAGTAATAGGTGGGATGACGGTCCATGAATTGAAATTGTCATCTGCAAAATCTATGTATTCCATTATGGATAACTCTTCTAGATGAGGATTTGAAGAGAGTAGGAGTGCAAATGTGTCAGGCGTATGTTGGTCGAGTCCAGCTTCTTCGAGATTTAAACGGGTGAGCTGTGTAAGTATCGTGGGCGGGTTGCGAGCGAATAGATGTCCCAGATGTACTCTTTTAAGTTCCAAAGAGCGCAAGTTGGGCAGTAACGGGCTCGGAGGTGTCGATAGGGAGGACGGGAAGGGAGATCGACGGCTAGGATGTGACTCTGCATAATCACTGCGCGCTCGCGTTGCACAGGAAACAAATTCCAACCTGGGGGCTGGATTCGAGCCCAAATATTCAATAATATTGGGAAACACTTCGTAATCGCTCACTCGAAGGACCAGCCCCTTCCAGCGCTCTGCACTAGCATCTCTAGTGACTAAAGACCTCAGTAAATGCTTCCATGTATCGATAGTAAGTTTGTGCTTGTCACTCAAAGGAGTGATATTCAGAGAGATCGGAACGTTTTTGGTACGGCTTATGCACAGGCTAGTGAACCTGGAGAGCGGGAAACTCTCGATATGAATGCAAGCCCATAGCAAGGGGTTGTTGATACATATGCGTCGCCATCGATCGCAAACCCGCTGCATATAAAGTTTTAAACGGATTTAATCAGCTGTAAATTGCAGACTAACTGAAACTGCACATAGGAAGACAGTGCATGGAGGCTGTCCCGAGTCGAGTTGACAAGTCTTGGCAATTGTCAGCACTTGGACAAATACGTCTTCAGGGAGTCGGTTGACAGCCCGAGTATCGTTTTTGAACCTCCGGGACTCTATAATACCCGTTTCATGCGCCATATTCGCCGTATTATCAGGAAGGAGGTCAGGCATATCCAAGAAGAGGCGTCGAGCTTGTCGGGGTAAGGTAATATCGAGAAATGGTCACGTGAACAAGGCAAAGACACTAGCGCCAAAGTCTATCCACCTTATTTTTACACTAATTAATCTCGACCACTCCCACCATGCGCCCCCCGATGCGTCCCTCGACTCTCCCCCGCATCTTACCCAAACCTACGCTGGTACAAACTTATGCAACTGCCCCATCAGGCAGAGGCCGCCCCGAAGCCGCCCCTCCCGACCCGCGCAACGACATTATCCGGCGTACCTTGTACCCCGAACGCACACCCAACGTCACAGGCCTCGCGTCTTCCCCCACAGGCGTACACAGACAAGATGTAGCGTTAGCCCTCGAGCGAGCTATCCCTTCTGCCGAAGCGCACGAAACGATCGAGCGGGCGTGGATGTTGCATCAGCGCCAAGTGAGGGAGCAAAGAGAGGCCGAGTTGAAGCGCAAGTACGAGTCGATGAGGCGGGCGGTGGAGGTGTTGAAAGAGTTGGATCCTGTTAGCTATGCCGAGGCTACGAGAGGGGTTGATTCGAGGCGGCTTACCGAGGCAGAGAGGGAGAGGATGAAGGAGATGAGGAGGGGCGCGAGGAAAAAGGCTGAGAGCCGGGTGGAAGGATTGTTTCCCCGTGAGATGAGAATACCGACAGATACGCCAAGAAGAGATGGGTGGAATCATGGGTGGACGGCGCTGTGAACGCTCGTAAGCAGTCAGCCTAATTTCATGGTGTATGCGCCTAACCAACTTCGATCTTTGCAGACTTCGAATGGTGGCAAAATTATACGCCCGCAACGGGGACCTTGTAAATTTATTACCTTCGCCACCCTTGCCAAACCTGGCCACAGACTAAGACTAAAACACTTCGTATAAATTCATCGCAAGCTACGGAAATCGTTAGCTACAAAACCAAGTAAACTAGGTCTCGGACAAGACCAAAATCTAAAGGCTAGACTACAGAAGCAAAGAGCAAAAAAGGGACGGCATGGAACGAAGAAAAGAGTCAAGAGTCAGAGATAGAGGGAGGGTTGTACATGGGACAAACTAAAAAGGGTCTCGCATACAAAAAAAGATTCAAAAGGAGATAGTGATAACAGAACAGAGTGAGCGACGAGGAGACTGATGATCAAGGAACGAGACAACGGAGATGGGTAAGCGCAGGGGAACCTGATCACCTAACCCTCCCCACACCAAACAGTGCAACAAGAAGAACAAAACCACCACCCGGCCCGACTGGACGCGGCACCCCCCTCCACAACTAGACGCGTATATCCTGCCCCTTGTCCTTCAAGCTCTTCAGCTTTCTCAACAAGTCTTGCGTCTCGGCCGCACTCAGACTTCCTTCCTCCTTGTCCTCCTTGACATCACTCTCGAGAATGTCCAAGACGGCACCGAACAAGTCTCGGTAGCTCACACCGAAAAAGTTGCTCAGCTTGGCCGCGCGTTTTCGGCGTGCGGTGAATTGGTTGCGTTGGGCTTCAGAGTCGTCAGAGGGGCCACTGATAATATCGTAGAGACCTTCGAGCGAGTCGCGATCCGCATTACTGACAAAGTAGGCGAGCGAGTTGAACGATGCGCGATAGCTCTGATAGTGCATGTTAGCTTTGGAGCCTTCAATAGGTTCGACTTCCTCTTCCTCTGGCTCGGACTCGGACTCGGCACCAGCCTCGGATCTCGAAGGGGTATCGGCACCCGTTTGCATCTGATACAACTTTTGGGGCGGACGCTCACCAAACATCTGTTGCAGGCAATCAGAAACCGTCTCGCATAAAGCAACAAATACCAACCTTTTCCATCTTGGCCTTTCTCCTCACAGCCCTCGCCTTTTCCTCACTACTCATCACGCTCAAATCATTCATCCCGGCTTCAAGCAACGTATAATCCCCGTCGCTCGCCCGTCGCTTCTTCTTCCCACTCGCCACACTCCTGGACTCCCCATCCTCAGACCGCGCATCAGGAAGATCTTGCTCGGGGTCCCAATCGTCCAATCCGAGCACGAGATGGGCAGGCACGCGAGAACCGAGGTACCGATTCAATTTAGCCACCTTGGCGCGTTTGGCACGCCTCGCCAGGATCGCATCGTCCGTTTCGTGCTCATTCTCGAGACCTTCCGCGTCGATATATTCCGTTTCGGGGTGCGTGGCCGTGATGGGAGACGCCCCACCGTCGTTCAACCCCAACCCAAAGTCGTCTCCGCTCCCGGGAGTCTTGATATCCAAAATCCCATCCGTCTGGAGCGCAGGAGAGAGCGCCAACAGGGGTCGAGAAGACAACGATGCCGTCGAGCGGTGTCCTCGAGCGTCGGTCGATCCACCGATAACAACCACAGCAGTCGGAGTCACCAGCGAATCCTCACTCCTCGCCGCTCGAGACACACGATAAAACGCGCACCCAGTCGCCCCAGACACAGGCGGGACGTCACCCAACACTTGCTGGATCTTGCGCGCCTTTTTCAGCATCTCAGCTCGTTCCGCCCGGGTTCGCATGTTCGACGTCGAGGGACGCTCAGTCAGGGATGGTGAAGCAAGTCCGGCCGATGGATCGGAACTTGAATGTTTTCGGCCGTGTACGGGTTTGGGAAATGTGAGAATAGGAGGGGGAGAAGATGCTTCGTCTTCCGACTCGAGTTCGCGCGTTCGGCCGGCGGGACTGGGCGTACGGCCGATAAACCTGTCCATACGTGCCATCAATCCACCAGGCTGAGACGACGGACGCGGGACATCCTCAGAACGACGTCGTTCAGACGAGGGGGGCGACCGTTTGCTCAGTCGTCTGGCCATGATGCCCATCGAAAACGCGCTAGGGGGAGCCGTCGAGGGCAAAAACGACTGTTGTGCCGGGTCTTGAATCGCTGCGCTGGTTGGGGCAGAGTTTTCCGGAGAAGACATGGGTGAGGGTAAGGAGGGGTGGGGGTTGCGAACGTGCTGATATAAAAATGAGCCCCCTGAAATACCTAGAACCCGAGCCGCCTGAGATTGATTGGTTATGTCAGCTTCCCACACATTCATTATTGCCAACTTGCAACGTTTCAGATGTGGCGTTTCATCTTTTGGAAGCTCCCGACGTCCCCCGGCCGTTATGAAACGAGCGTCGCTCGTGTTCCCGCCGGCGAATCCAACCCATTTGGCATCCATGTCAGGGCATGACTGCAGATCCATCCAATATTACCCCAGCCCAGCACGCATCGCAAATCCAAACTCCAATGCGACATGCGGATGTCACACCCCACTTCCGATCCAGTTGACATTTGGATATCACAGGACACATATGGTAGGGACAGACCCACCTTGTTCAGCGACGCAATCGGAATGTATGGAAGCGTCAGTGACTTGGCGCGTTCTCGACCGCTGGGGACGCTTTTTTCAGTACTCTTTCGGGACGATTCCTCGGTTATGCTCCCGTCGTCTTCCTCGTCCTCGTCGGTTTGAGGAAGGAGCACGTCAACTTCAAATCCGGTGCGCAGCCAGCTCGATCGGGGGGTTACAGGCAACAACAAATCGTCACGTTCTGCGTCTTGGCTCGTTGCGCGGTGCAACCCAATGGGAATACTCTCTGCTTCCGTCGGACTGCGCGCACTGGACCCGCTGACGTTGGAAGCAAAGGAAATACCAGACGCGCGGTTGTTGGGAAGCGGGCGCAAAAAGGTAAAGTCGCCAAAGGGGTTGGAGAGGGTGGATAAGCGATTAGACGATCGATCCGGACGGTCTTCGCTGGGACGCGGAGATGGCCAGTCTTCTCTGATGGTGCTCGAGCGGACGCTGGTTGCCTTGCACGACGGAAGGAACGATGAACGCTGGGGTGTGGTTGGAGGAGAACCCGCAGTATAAAAGGTTGTCGAGTGAGGGGACTGGGGGAAATTCGCTGTAGCCGTCGAGGGAGGGAGGGGAATCCCAACTGGAGTCAGGGGGATGGAGTACAAACTTAATCTGTGATGCTCCAACGAGTCGCGACGAGGGGGAGGTGGGATCGACAAGACGGGCACCGGCCTGCTATCCTTGGGAGGAGGGGTCGGAGGTTTCTTGGACAAGCTGGATCGACGGGGTGGGGGCTGAAGTACAAGAACCGGAGTCGGGCGAGTCTCGGTTTGTATAGGGGTAGAATGCAAATTTGGTGTGGTCGGCAAACTCTGGGGCTGAACAGCGGCAGAAACGGTTCTAACGAGAGCGCGATTCCGGGGACGCGGAGGGGGCGGGAGCGAGACAACGTTCAAGGCGGAGTCTGAATCTGGACCCAGACGTCAGTGCAAATCGATTCGGGATAGCGGGATTGACTCACGTTGGCGTGCGATGACCGGCAAACTGCCGCTCCTGGACGTGCGAACAGGCGAGTTGAGACGCAGATGGGGGGCAAGTTCGTCTTGGTTGGCATGCCCGAGCAGTGAGCCCATGTCCTTGACGATTGCCCGTGGACGACGACGAGCGGGAGAACGAGGCGGGGGGACGGGCCCAGGAGAAGCGGGAGAGAGTGATCGAGGACTCAATTGGGGGGCCGGAACCGGTGTGCCTGGGGATAGAGTAGCGCTTGGACCGGGCTCATTTCGGGATGGCCTCAAACTGTCATTGTCCGCTGCCGGGGGGTTGGCTGGGGTGTTGACGCCGAGGGGAGACCATGGAGGGAGCAAATGAGAGGCCTCGGGAGGGGGAGACAAGAGCTGTCGAATATCGTGGATCGACGTAGAGCGCGCACGGGCCGTGTTTATACGCTGGGCTCGAGCCCGCACAATCTGGACAGTGCTCTCGTCTGTGGCCGAGGTGTCGGCAGTCCCCCTGGACTTGAAAGACAGCGGAGACATGGGGATACTGCTCTCTTGTGTCTCGTCGATGACTACAACTTGAGCAGGGGCCCGAAATTCAAGTCCCTCTTTAAAGCTCTCGTCGTCGCTGCTGTCAGGTTGAACATCGGCAAATGGATGGGCCGGCTGTCGGGGTGGCAAGGGCGAACCCGACGGGGTAAGGGGCCACTGATCTTCCAAACCGGCAGCTGAGGTCGGCCGCTGTTTATCGAATCCCCGCCTCGAAGGCCCCATCCCCTCGTCAATCGTCGCTAATACCGGTGAAGCCCCATGCAACACGCTCCGACTCGCTTTCGAGGCCCGCAATCCTGAAATCACCAAAAATCAGCCTCGAAAAACAAATGATTAATATGACCGACCATTGGGCGTGCGTCGGAGCCAGGGAGACGTCGTTGTACACGCAGTAGACATCCCACTGGGACCATTCCACACACCAGGTGAGGGAAACCAAGGTCGAGAACGAAAGGAGACCAAACACTGTTTAGGTCAAAGTCGCAATTATATGAGTCTCCCCAGCAGAAGAACCACTGATCGCGTGGCGTGACGTACGCCCAAAATTCGGTTTGGGACCTGACACAAATATGCAGGCTGTAACCTCCCCGCCTCAAAAATAAAATACGCGTACGGGCCGACTGGATGATAGGGTGCTGGGAACTACAAAGTTCAGTCTTGGCCTGAGAAAAACTTTATATTGTTCACCGCGGCTCGCCCGTTTGCGTGGCGCTATTTTCCCCGGGCCCAGAATCTGGTACCACCACAACGTGACATCCTCATGCAAAAAGTGCCGTCTATGCGCCAATTGAGCTGGTCGTGAAGAGCTACGTGTAATTGTCCAGGCTGTGATCTCTCGCGAGCACTGGTTTTCATTTGGGGTGACAATTGTCCCTTTAGGTAAATACACATTAGGCGATCATCCCAAACATTTCAAAGGGTCAACGAGCTGAGCGATTGGTCGAAGAAGATAAAGGCCGAGGTACTCCACGAGCCAAGACTTCTGCGCGTTAACTCGTCTGATACACTTAACCTGGGAATGTTTCAGGATGAGCGTGATTGTGCTTTGTATTTCAACCCCTATCCGCATACAGGAACAATACTGCTCGTTAGCTTCGGTGTCTCACTTGCTGGCTTGGGCGGTTCACAGCCGTTCTGCAATCGTAAACCCCTCGATCAAAACATACACAAAGAAATTATCGGGGCATGTTCCATTGTAATTTGTAAAATCTCCATACCAACAAACCTCGGTTTAATCATTGCCTAATCCGTTAAACCTCCACTCTCCAAAATCACAAGCAAGTAAGATTAAATCCGATAGCAACAATCCAGGCCCCAAACGTCATTAAACTATGGGTAGCCCCAATTCCTGCTAAATACTATTCCTCCTCAAACTTCTACCTTTGCTCTTCCTACTGCCTTTTCCACCCAGCCCGCGGACCTCATCCCCAGTTGTAACGAACCGCGACGGCAATCGATCTTCCGCATCCCATTGATCGAGCATTTCCACAGCCGCAGAGTATCCGACCTGATAAATCTCATCATACCGCCCAAATTGCAGAGTTCCATACTACAAGGG
>WSTI01007727.1:0-24014 GCA_019616915.1 Ceratobasidium sp. 423
TCAACTCTACAATAAATCAGGAGGGCTGCAAAACTTTCACATGACACACCCGTCTGTGAATAGTGCCTCGATGGAGACACCGGCCGGGTAATCAACAAAGTACGCATTGGTTCAACCACATACGAGTTCGCGTATAGTCTAGTGGCCACACATGAGCACTGTTCCTGAGCATTCTTAGGATAGTCGTTCGTCAGAAGATCAGAACACAGCCTCCTGCTGTACTAGGTCGTAGGCGATCAAGGTTCGAGTTCCAGGTTATTCCGATGCTGACTAGGTTAGGTAGCAGGTGAGCTACGAATGCCATAGAAACGATGTTCTTGTGATCCGCTGGAAGATCTAGAGGCTATAAGAGTGGCAAAATATTTTAGAGCGGTCGTCGTTTGTTTTGGTGGTAGCCCTAGCAAATTTGAATACAGGGGCTAGGCAGGATGTGGGGTAATTGTGGTTTTGTTGGGACGTTGACCGAGCTAGCAGGTGGCGAGGCGCCACCGGCACGAATTAAACTTTGAAAGACTAAAACTGGGAACAAAAGACAAAGGATGGGCAAAGAGGTGTTGTCGCAGAAGGTTTTTACGAGGCCCTTATCAGAGTTCCTGCATAGAAGCCGTGTGCGGCCGGACATATAGGCTAATTGCACCAACGGAGACAATGTGTGACGTAGCTGAATAGGGGTGACCCCTGGGGCTTTGAAGGAAAGGCTCAGGGTCCAGGTGGCTTCTCGGGAGCGCCCGGCGGTTGGGCCATGTGTTGGTGGGACGTTACTTGTGTGCACCCTCGACGAGCCCAGACAGATGTCCTCGACGATATACAACGTGAGCTATACTGGGTAATTTCTTGGATATCGAGTATTGACTCTGGGATGGCTGCAAAGCACCGCTCGCTTCAGCCGACAGGGGCGGCTGCTCCACCCCCCGGTGGCCCGCCAGCGCCGAGCCTTGCGGTCCCCCCAGCATCGGCCCGGTTCGATGAACTGCTCGATACGCTGAAGCATGCATACGACGATGCCCATCGGGAGACTATTGCACTTAAAATGCAACGAGATGAATACGAAGCGAAGAGTATGCCACCGTTGTTGTTGTTTTTGCAGCCGCTCATGGATTGTAGTCAACGCACAGGTCAACGAGCTGAACCACATCCGCCAGTCGCTGTACGAACTCGAGGCGGCACACAAGGCTGTCCGGCTGCGCTACGAAGACGAGTTTGCGAGACTTACGCAGGAGCTTGCCAATCGGCCGGTGGCTCCCCCAGCAGGCGGCCCGGCCCCCCCGGCGGCATATGCGAGCGAGTACGAGCGGGAGCGGGAGGACCGGGAAAGGGAGCGAGAGCACAATCGGGAGCGCGATCGCATTGCCCGGGAGCGGGAGCGCGAAATCCGGGACCGAGAGCGCGAGTTGCAGCGCGACAAGGACCGCGACCTCCGTGACCGTGACCGCGAGATGCGTCCGGTCGATGCACGGGCCCCCGACTTCCACTCGTCCAAGCGCGCAGCCACAAGCGCCCCCGCTCCCAGGGACAAGCCCTCGGCCCCTCCGGCTCCCGCCCCTCCCCCCAAGGCCGAACGCGAGCGCCCATCTGGTGCGTATACCCGTCGGCTCTAGATACGCTGTAGATGTGTTCGCCCTTGCTCGAAATCTTATCGATTTTTTTCTTTGATTTTTACTCATTTATTTGCATGGATTGTTCGTACTAACACATCGTCCACCAGACCCAGCCAACAAATCGTATGGATGGGACGGAAACTCCCCCACCTCCCCCCCTCGCGCTGGCGCATCCACATCGGCTGCCCCCAGTGCCGCTAACCCTGCCCCAGTCCCACACCCCGAGCCTATGGACCTCGAAGAGATCGTCAACCCTGACTGCAAAAAGGAGGGTGGTGACTGGTTCGCAGTCTTCAACCCCAAGGCGAAGCGCGCTCTCGACGTTAGCCTAACTCTCACCTTGGCTCATGAGAGGTGAGTCGATCATTTTTTCCGGTTCGGGTTGCTTGCGTGGTGTAGCCTTTTAGCTGTGACGAACCACAGTTGTGCCAGCTCGTTGGGTATCAAACCTTCCGATCGGGGCCTGAAACAGTTCAATGGACCTGCTTTGCCGAAGCCCATGATAATATCCACACATCTGGGGGGTGGGTTACGTCATGTGCGCAGCGCTTGTCCATCCTAAACGTTGAGACGGCGCGCACGGAGTAGGGGTTCCCCGGTGCGGAGTTCAGGGATTCGTCACAATGCCCTGTAGCACGAGTTACACTGGCATATTATCCAACAAGCATCGTCGCTGCGCTCGGAATGAAATTACTTACCAACTCTCTTTTTCAGCGTCGTCTGCTGCGTTCGGTTCTCACACGACGGGAAATACCTTGCCACTGGATGCAACCGTAGCGCCCAGATATACGATACGAAGACGGGTGCAAAGACTTGGTGAGCACACATTCCATGATGCTATTATTTATGCGCACCAGCCTACTTTGTGCGTTACTTGTGGAAGACGGAGATCATAGTGTGATTTGGGGTGGTGATGTGGGCGGGGTACATGATATTGTTGCCATGGATGCTGTCAAGACCACGATCTAGACGCTGTGAAGGGTTGGGCTGTGGGCTGCTACTTGCAGGGGGCCTTGTGGATTTGATGCGTAGGGTGACAGCTATTGTGTTCTAAGGGCTGCCATTGGCGTGTGCCTGTGGTTGTCGGGATCAGAGAGAATGCTTAGATGGAGCGTTGCGTCAAGCCCCGGGATTACCTGGTTTGGGGTTTCTGTGACATTTGGCTGAGGATTACACACTGCCTGGGCTACTTCTTAGCGCCTTGGCTTCTTCCGTTGAATCCACATACGCCTGGTTGTCATAAACTTATCTCTTTCTTATCTTCCGGACGTTCTTTCCTTACTAGGCACTAACATCACTTTCATCAGCGTCCTCATTGACGAAGCTGCGACCAAGACCGGAGATTTGTATATCCGCAGTGTATGCTTCAGCCCCGATGGCAAGTACCTCGCGACTGGAGCCGAGGACAAACAAATTCGGGTATGTACCATCGCCCGACAGGTGTATCGCGCGACTGACGGGTACATTCGGAATATGAACCCTGTGGTTTACACTTTGATGTGCCTGCTCGCCCTACGACATGATCCGATTTGCCTTCTTAGATCTGGGACATTGCCAAAAAACGTATCCAAAAATACTTTGAAGGACACACCCAAGAGATCTATTCGCTCGACTTTTCTCGGGATGGGCGTCTCATTGTCTCGGGCTCAGGCGACAAGACTGCACGCATTTGGGATATGGAAACAGGTTCCTGCAAGGTCCTCCAGATTATTGAACCAGACGTGGTCGACGCAGGCGTGACGAGCGTTGCCATCTCTCCCGACGGCCGACTCGTCGCAGCCGGTTCTCTGGACACCATTGTCCGCATCTGGGAGACCCACACTGGAAACCTCGTCGAGCGTCTCCGTGGTCACCAAGACAGCGTATACAGCGTCGCCTTTACACCCGACGGCCGTGGCCTCGTGAGCGGTAGCTTGGATAAGAGTCTCAAATACTGGGACCTCCGAGGTCTGCTCCAAAACTCCCGCATGTCCACCCCACTTCCCCAAGGTGGCAACATTCCCTCGAACAGCCCCAACTTCCCTGGTGGATCGGGCCGCAAAGAGGGCGGTGAAAAGGGGAGCGTGTGCACGACTGGGTTTTTGGGACACAAGGATTATGTGTTGAGTGTTGCTGTTTCGCCTGATAATCAGTGGATTGTGAGCGGGTCCAAGGACCGTGGTGTGCAATTCTGGGACCCTAGGAATGCGACACAGCAGTTGATGTTGCAGGGACACAAGAATTCTGGTAAGTGTGGTGTGTACAAGGACTTGGAGCGGTGTGTTGACGTGTTTGTAGTTATTTCGATTGATTTGAGTCCCGCCGGTGGATTGTTGGCTACTGGAAGTGGGGATTGGCAGGCTCGTGTTTGTGAGTGTCTTTGTTTCCAGATTGGGGATATATACTAACCCAGATTGACGTTCATAGGGAGTTACGCGGCACTCCAGTAGATGTTATAGTGGAATCAAGGCAGTTGGATGGGCCACTGCTATAAACAGCTCTCAAATTCCCCGGATTGTATCCAAAAGTCTCGTTACATGCCTGCTCTTTAGCCCTTGCTCTGTACCTATCCTATCCGTCTAACGGGCCAAGGATAATTGTTATTTGACCGACCAATTGTTGTGTTTTAGCTGGTTGATATTATTGATTTGTGTTCACCTGGAACGTAAAGAAAGCGGATCCATAATGCAAGACAAGGGGAATACAGGAATGTATATGTATGAGGCGTTGAAACTACCATCTCCGAGACCGGTCGCTGGCGGAGTTGTTTCGAGGCATCCAACCCATATTGGTGTCCGGCTTATGCTGGTAGGGGTGGTAGCGCTGTCCTCCATGCCTATTGTCGTCTCTTCGTCTGCTACTATCCGAGCGCCTATTCTGAGACTCGTCCGAATGTCTTCCCCTACTTTCGTCGGAGTGCCTGTTACTTTTTTGAAGGAGTGAGGGATGAACGCTCGACGTCGAACCCGAGCCAGCCGAGTCAAAGGCTATACGAGATCGTTTGCCGGGTCCTTGGGCTGCTGCGGCCTCGGCACTGCGTTTCTTTTGCGCTGAAGCTACAACAAATAAAGCAATCAGGCAACAAAATCCCACGTCCAAGTACACAAAACCATTACCTATCTCCTCCGCATACCATTCCGGCTGGATATCATGCGGATCCCACATACTCTTCGGGAAATTCGTTCCCGTCTCGTCGACCTCGACAAAATCCACGAGTTTAGCGTAAATGTGTGGATTATTGAATGATTTGTTTTTCATGAGTATGTCGTTAAAGTGGGTTCCTTGTTTTTTGAGTGCGAGGAATTTGGATATTTTGGCCTGTAGAGTGTCAAGTTTTGGGCGCGTAAATGCACCAACGTGTTACGTACAGAAAGTTCGGCGTCTACAGGATCCTCCGACGGTGGTGGGATGCCAAAGTTTTCTACTCCCGGGATGGGAGGAGGCCGTAACAAGGCACGTATTTCCGTCAAGTCATCCGCGCCTGTTGGTGTCGTCGAATTTGGCTCTAGCGAAAGGTCTTGAAGCCTCGGAGGTTCGCTCGGAGTCTGTTCGTTTGGTTCGTCCAGGGGTGTTTTGGCGTTTTGCGTCGTCGTACGTCGAATTACGGTCGAATCGAGTCGGGATTTCGATTTGTTGGGTCGGACTGCTTGTTTTGCTGTCCAAGAATTGCACATTAATTTCAGTAAATACAGAGAATACATTAGAGGGTACTTACATCCCGTAGAAGAGTCAGTGCCTTCACGATCCCTTGGTTCCTGTCTCGGAACGTAGAGGAGCCAGGCGTGGACGAAAACAGAGGGGTGCGCCACGCCCGTAGGCGCGGAGACCAACGAGGTGTGGCTTGAGACTCACATTGGCCAGAGATGCTTGCTCCATACTAGACGATACTCTCAATGCAGGCGTCGAGATGGATTTTCGGAGTATTGAGTCCTTGGACCGAGGTTTAGCAGGTGAAGACCGCTTGATCTCGTCGTCGCTTCGGTCGTCGTCGCTGTATCCTATGATACCTGGAAATTGTTCAGGCTAAAGTCGCTCATACTGAATAGCTATTGTACTCACTTTGCATCCTAACTTGTAAAGGGTGGCAAGTTTGCTCAGTTGTTGTGGTTGTGATCAAGAGGCGCACAAATATCAAATCGCATGGCCCCACTGTGCCAAACACCGTGCGTCAAACAAGTTGCACTCGACGACCGTAGCCACGGCAAGACTACTTCAGCAATTTAGGCTGGCTTGCACTTGAATGTCTTGGTTAAAAAGATCGCTTCTAGGTTTACTAGCGTCCCTCGGAATATTTATTGCTATTTTCTTCGGCGAAGTTTCTCGTGCGGAAACCGAAAACCAGGCTGCTGCTCAAGCATTCTTTGAACGTGCTCATCATGATACGCAAGGACACACTAATAACTGGGCCGTACTAGTCTGTGCCTCTAGATATTGGTTCAATTATAGGGTGAGCCGTTTTTAGGCTATTATTGGTTCGTTTCTAACGCCTTATGAAGCATATGGCCAATGCTCTTGGGATGTAAGTTCTTTTCACTTGTGGCGAATGCATGTACTTGAACGCATCACAGGTACCGTACCGTCAAAAGGCTTGGGATCCCTGATTCAAACATCATATTGATGCTGGCAGACGATGCCGCGTGTAACACACGGAATAAATTCCCCGGCTCTGTATACGCAAACCCGGGCCGGCAGATGGACCTCTATGGAGACAATATCGAAGTGGACTATCGTGGCTATGAGGTCACAGTCGAGAACTTTATTCGTCTATTGACTGGTACGTGTGGATTCCCATGGTATCGCCACGTCTTTTATTGATGATTGGACCAGGTCGAGTGGAACCTTCTCTCCCCCGCTCAAAACGACTTCTAACTGATGATCGGTCCAACATTTTTGTCTACATGACGGGTCACGGTGGGAATGAGTTTCTCAAGTTCCAAGACAATGAAGAGATCAGTGCTTTCGATATCGCTGATGCATTCGAACAGATGTGGCAGAAAAAGCGGTGGGTCTTTTTCACCTCGTCCTGGTTTATCTCATCTAACCCCTCCTCAGGTACAATGAGATCTTTTTCATGATCGATACCTGCCAGGCGAACACAATGTACTCCAAGTTTTATTCACCGAATATTCTCGCGACCGGATCATCAGAATTGGGTGAGAATTCGTACTCGGTGAGTAAACATAATTCCCTCGTCACACGCCACCCGGGCTCACAGCAACGTCAGCATGAGAACGACCACGATATAGGGGTCGCGGTTATTGATAGCTATACGCATTATGTGCTACAATACTTGGAACAGATTAATAAGACAAGCAAGGCGACAATGGCGGACTTGGTACGTCTATGTCTGTCTCTCATCCCGAGAATCCCTAACTATATGCTCCCTTAACCTTATGGATTCAGTTTGCAAACTATGACCCTGTCCGAATCAAGTCTCATGCCGGAGTCCGTTCCGACCTCTTCAATCGCCCTTTGAATGCTGCCAAGGTCACCGACTTCTTTGGAGGAGTCGCCCAAGTCGAAGTACTGGACGAACCAATGCCATCTCTTCCCCCAAAGCAAGAGCACCCTATTTCTGTGGCACCCCCACACAGCCGTTCACATGATCATGACTCCCCGTCGCGGGACTCATTATCTCAGGCACAGTCGATCCCGGTCAGCCACCCAAGTCCCCCCTCTCGAGCCAAATGGGATTCTGGAAATGCGCCCCCGCCAAAAGGTTCAATCAGTGGTGCCAAGCGAGATGGGATATGGGCAGCCACGGCAGTCGTCGGTGCGCTGATAGTGTGGTCTAGATTACGAACCTCATCGAGAGCTTAGATTGATTCCGTTTAGCTTTTGTACAATAGACGCATTTTGTCAACTGCCATAATTGAATTGCAATGTCATTTGTCCAATCTCCTCCCTATTGGGCACTGCAGCCTACCACCTGAGGTGCGCGTATTTCGGCTTGACCGAATAGTCCCAGGCTAGATCTCGACCCCGGTTGTAATCCGGCTCTACGTCCCCCGTGGCGATTCGCGGCCGTGATGCAGGGACAAATTCTTGATTTGCCTTGAATTGGGCTGGTTTGGGACATTCATCCTTCCAAAGTTGGCCCTGCCGGGCTACGTCCGTAGCTCATCATCCGACTAGGGAACCCAAACAAGGCAGGCCTAGACTTTCCAGGCAGCCACATGCCCCTATTGTTTAGAGGCTTACGGCGCGAATTTGCACATGCTCCGCTTAGGATTCATTTCGTGCGTAAGCTTCGACGTATTCTGACGATGCATTGTTGTATATCGACACAAACATGGTGTAGTTTACAAAACACGTTCGTAAGAAGCCGGGCGGCTCTGCGGCGCACAATACAGACTATAAAGACTTTTTGATTGACGTACTTGTAGGGCCCATCAACGATCGGTGGGCCTGGGAATGGAATGGGGAAAAGATCGACCATGCGAGGCATGCATTCGCATGTGAAACCTGGCCTCTAGAATAGTGTGCGGGCGATGGGGATAAACACTGTCCGTACAAATGAGGCTAAAACCAGGTGCGTACTTCGCCAGGGCTGGGGTGAGCATCATCGACCAGTAACGCATATAGACATTGACTAATTAGTAAAACAAATGCATGTAGCTCTACAGTATTTTTCAGCACCCCAGAATTAAACGACACCCTGCCCAATGCGCCCTGGTCCGACATCTAATGAAATGACCCTAGCAAACGGGGGGGGGGGGGTGAAGGTGCGAAATGATCCCTTCCACTAGAATGTTCGTTTTACCGTGCGATCACACTCTATGGAGTCAAGCTCATTCATGCATATATGCCTCCATACTGTCATCAAAACGGGAGCCAATCTCGGCGGTCACCTGGTCAAGGTTCTCGAGTGCGGTAATGAGTGCTTCCAACGAATCCTCTTCGTCTGTATGAAGGATTGACGAGTAGAAGTTCGATCAGTTAGGGGGTTTCATGCCAACAATGAAGAGTGTTATACGCACCGTACATCTGAATGCGGAGGTGTATCTTATTCTCCGAAGGATGCGGTACACTTCGTGCGTGGATTGTGCGCAATGATCGTCAACAATAAGGCGCATAGGAGCCGATAGAGGGTCATGTGGAGAAATGTAAGCTCTCATTAGTAAAATCGCTAGATAGCACAAATGGATTAAAGGCAAGAACGATGGGCTGGGAGTTGCCGAAAGTCGGACGAATAAGATCGAGCATGTTGCCTATCGGCAAGCGATATTGCAGACACTTATATGAAAATTATTAGTGCCGCTGTAGGGTGAAATGAGCTCCGGAGTGCATTTAGCCAGGTTTGATGGCAATAAAAAGTCAAGTTCGCGGAGGCAAAACTGACAGATCCGGAGACAAACGCTATCCTCAAGAGGCTAGGCAGATGCGTGAATAGTGTCCTCTTACGCCACCCCCAACCGGCCAGCGGACATAGATGCGACATGTGGTCGAAGGTAGCTCCGGCCTGAGCGGCACCTGTGATAACGCCGAACGACAATAGAGGCCCGACGCCGAAACACGTTCCATGGAGAGGAAAGGTGTCGGTTAGTCACATAAGACCGTAAATGCCGACCAGCCACGGAGCCACGGGGGTCTCGAAGTCCCGGTATAAGCGAGGATCACGGTGGATCTGATGATCCGTAACACGGCGTAGTCACCATAGAACGTGTTGTCGCGCCTTTGTGGCCGGTTATAGCAGGCGCTCCAACCCTTGGGAGATCCAGCCGGTCGGAAAGACAGTGGAGTACTGTGCGGTCATTGTTTTGGTGGATAGCCGTGATGCAACGGAGTGCCGAGGATATCGGTGGAACTGGGGAAACGAGGAAGCCGGGAGATAAAAAATTTATTCTCACCTGTACCCGCAGAACTCAACTTTGGGGCTTTTGTTGACAAGTTTAGAGTTGAATCCTTGAGGCGTCAGATATACCGGCTTACTTTTTCATCAGCATCCATCGCAGGCTGTTGCCAATGGTGTGGGACTCGTTCATGATGCAATAGGTGGCCGCCGACTTGGTCCAGCCCTTCAACTGGGGAGCGTAAATTCTATAGGCCAGGTACATAATTAAAGATACTCACCAGGGTTATCTTCTCGACTTCGTCTACCGTTCCCTTTACTTCGGCCATTGCGACTCGCAGACGGTTGGATTGTCAAGGATAATTGTGAGCGACAATCCACAGACAAACAACAAATAAAAAGTGGAACCAAATAAGTGCGCCTCCGGATGAGTACTGGAAATGGCCGGATGCAGAGGATTGACAATAACGGCTCAATAGCCTGTTTGAGTCCAAACATGGACCCACAGAGAATTCGCCCACAATATGCCACACAAAAGCGGCCAAGTGCCTGTCGTCTGGTGCGTGGCCGCTGAATAGGGCAATTCGCTTTCGCTTCTGTGCACTCTAATCCTGCATCTGTCCGTCTCTCCTCCTAACCGATCCAGCACATGCCACTTCCACTCCCGGCTTATAAACTGGTCGCATGGTGATCCATCATGGCCCCCTACCCCTCTTCGGACACGCCTCGGCTTCACTTCTTCATTGCCTGGTATTCTTGGTTTCACGCTTGCAATTGTCTGGAGAAACTCTGTGGTCTTGAGGCTATATAACGACCTGTGCTCTATCGCATTCTCTCATCGATCCTTATGAACCCCCAGACCACCTCTGAGACATCGCTCCCATTCTTCGACGCCTCAGCCAGACGAGTTAAACTCCCTCAGCCTACTAGTAACTGTGCCCACTTGCATCCGCAGCCTGTGAGTAATAGCGTGCCGTACCTCAGCCGAAATGTACTCACAATCCCTATAGGACACTGTCCTTTTGAGCCAAAAGTCTTTCAAGACACGCACGACTCGACGTACAGCCTCCCATACCCGAACTCCCTCTTGGGGCTCTATTTCTTCTTCGAGCTCTGATAGCTCCTCGTCTAGAACTGCTTCAACGGGATTACCCAGGCGATATTCCCAGTGCTTCACGCCGGAAATGTCACGATCCCCCTCGCCAATGACTCAATTGTCTTCGCAGGCCATGAATATTGATGTGCCAGTCCGTGGCCCCCGCTCGCCACCAATGACACCTCCCCCTGCTATCCAAGCCTCTCTCCCCTCGGCGCCTGCGGGTTACTCTCTTCGCTTGGAACCGGTGACTTCAAATGAGGCTGCGCAGGCTGCCGTAGTCTTTCCTGATGCGGCCAACCCCCAACGCGCTCTGCTCCTTGTCGGCCCCGCGATAGCCCGTTATGTCCGCGAGCGTGGCAAGTCCGCTCGCATGCACCCATACCGCGTTGTGTTTCGCCCCTCGCCGTAACCTCCATACCCCCTTCGATTGTTCTTCCCTCACATTCAAATAAGTACCTTAAGGATGGGGGCTTCGGTATTTGTCTCCCTAATGAATCCATACCTCCTCGGTTGGCTACTTGTGTATGATATCCGCATAGGTGTGGACACCCCGCATTGTATTCTTCACTGCCTTTTTGTTTGGGATTTGCTGGACTGGAATTTTGCATGTAAATTATCAGGTCACCAGCTGCATGCATGCGGCGTGGCTCACACCCTATTTTTTGTATCATTATTGATGTAAATGTAACACGATTTCCATTTACTCCAACCTCCGAAACGTCGCATTCCAAGCGCTGAATCCCCTTACTTGGCAATTACTACCGCTAAAAATACCTCTCGGAGACCGCGCCGGGCTTCCCGACCTCAAGTTACAGCACCTGTGAGAGGCTGTCACAGAATATGAGATTTACAGCATTCGAAACAGACCCATGACCTACGGACCGGCCGGGCCGGGTAACTCTGCACGGGAGTCTACCGATCCGCGATGGATTGGAACCAGCGCTGATTTTAGATTTATATATAAACTAGGCGCGACGGCGCTGTGGTCAGTACTCTTTCATCGTCTCTCTTGTTGCTGAGTTTTCTTTATCCACCACTCCCCGCCATGTCGACGATCACCAAGTATCAGATTCATGGTCCGTCTGTTCCCCCCTGTCTCACAATCCCAGTGGGAAACTAATTCGACTTTGCACTAGACGTCCGCTTCCCCACTAGCTTGACGGGAGACGGCACTGATGCCATGAACAAAGAATGCGACTACTCTTCAGGCAAGTCGCTATCCTGTTCGAGTACGGCGATTTGATCTAATCGAGCCGCATACAGCGTATGTCGAGCTCTATACATCTACCGGCCTCGTGGGCCAAGGAATGACTTTCACTATCGGCCGTGGTAATGACATTGTATGCATCAATAGTTCGGCCGTCGCCCCCCATTAAGATTAATGCCTCATGCTTGCAGGTCTGCACCGCTATCGCCGCCGTTGCGGACCGTTTGATCGGCAAAAACACCGAGGAGCTCTTTGCAAATATGGGAGCGACTTGGGACTACCTCCTCGCCGACCCCCAGCTCCGCTGGTGAGTGCTTTCAACTCTTAGTTTGCACATTCATCTCACAATATTGGTAGGATCGGCCCCGAAAAGGGTGTCATTCACATCGCATCGGGTGCCGTGAACAACGCCGTGTGGGACCTCTACGCTAAATCGAGGAAAAAGCCTTTGTGGAAGCTCGTGGTTGACATGTCACCAGTGAGTCTAATTTCGTGTTCGGTGTGCCTCGAGGCATTAGATCTAATGTTTGATCTGCTTTTGTTTGTAGGAGGAGCTCGTCGCTTCCACTGCCTTCCGTTACATCTCGGATGCCATTACCAAGGAAGAGGCGATTGCCATGCTCAAGTCCCGCGAGGCGGGCAAGGCTGAGCGTGAAGCTAAAGTTCGTGAAGTTGGCTACCCCGCCTATGTCACATCTGCTGGCTGGCTTGGCTATTCTGACGAAAAGGTTGCTCGCCTGACCAAGGAGGCCGTCGCTGCGGGCTTCAATCACTTCAAGGTAAATTATTCATGTTTCAAAATTCTGACTATGTCTTGATTTTCACACTGCCTTGATCAGATGAAAGTTGGTTCCAGTGTTGAGGATGACCTCCGCCGTGGCGGCATTATCCGTTCTATCATTGACGACTCCAAATACCTCCCCAAGGACCATACCCCTCCCACCCCCGAGTCTATCGCAGGGAAGAACGCCGGCCCAACTGGCTCCGTTTTCATGATTGACGCCAACCAGGTTTGGGATGTTCCCCAGGCAATCGAGTACGTGAAGAAACTCGAGTCCCTCAAGCCCTGGTTCATCGAGGAGCCCACTGCCCCTGATGACATCCTTGGCCATGCTGCGATTCGCAAGGCCCTCAAGCCCCATGGGATTGGCGTCGCCACCGGCGAGCATGCCCATAACCGAATGGTGTTCAAACAATTGCTTCAGGCTGAGGCAATCGACGTCGTCCAAATCGACTCATGCCGTCTTGCTGGTGTGAGCGAGGTCCTAGCTGTGCTGCTCATGGCTGCCAAGTTTGGCGTACCGGTATGCCCGCATGCTGGTGGCGTTGGCTTGTGCGAGTACGTTATTCATTTGAGGTAAGCATCGTATTTTCTTGCTCGTTGACTTAGGAGAAACTAGTATTTGTTGAAACGCACAGCCTGATCGACTACATTGCTGTTTCGGGTACCATGGAGCGTAATGTCCTCGAGTTTGTTGACCATTTGCATGAGCACTTCATCTACCCTTGTTCGATCAACAAAAACGGGCGCTATAACGTCCCCTCCAACCCCGAAGAGGGCTACAGGTAAGTTTCTTGCTTTTTGTGTATTATTCTTTGGGCTTACTATAGTGCCCAGTATCCAAATGCATAACAAGAGCCTTGATGAGTACAAGTGGCCGAACGGCTCCTACTGGGTTGCGAACCCCAAAACCAACGCTGCGTACTAAATGCGTGCGCGTCACCACATCATACCTCGTCATCTTTCTGTTAGCTTTCGCGCGCATGCTTGGGTTGATTGTTCGATTTGATTGTTGTTCAGTGTACTTATCATAATGCTATGAGGTGAAGTTTAGGAACCATTGTCTGCTCCGGTGCGAGTCGGGTCCAGGCTCTATTGTGTGTGGGCTATGAAGGTGCGACAACTGCGGACTTTGGCTCAAGACTTGAATAGCCCAGTATACCGTCATACTGGGGTAGGAACAGTAGTACAATTGCTCGTATCAAAGTTCAGTGCGAACACTGGTCTTCTCTCCCTCGACCACGCGTGTCATATAGTTATCCATGATGTCGAGGTGAAGGTCGTGAAGACGTGAATAAAGATATCACCATTGGCCACTAATCGCGGCCTTAACGAACCCGGAACTCAAACGTCCATTTGTCTTCGGCTGGGGGTATACTTTCGTCACCCCACTTGAAAGCCCACCCTTTGCCGTACGTCCAGGGCCGGTGGCCTATTTACGATTAGAATAACTCTCTGATAAAATGAAATAACCCTTACTTGCTACGAGCGCAAATCCTTCTCCAAGGAACGTGGCAGGGGTTGAAAGCGGTTTGCTTCTGTGATGAGTGAGTATGAGAAGGATGAGTTTCTGCGAATGTATGCGCCCAAAAAATTTAGGCACTGTTTCGGGGGAAATAGACTCAGGTTTTACCGTTAAATGAGGTTGAACTGAGTGATATCTTGCGAGTGCCTCGAAGGACACAGGGCTCCTAATGATGTACTGCTTAGCCAAGTACGAAATCACACTAACCCTGGTTGACTTACGTTTCCGAGTTGAGGGTAACTTGAACTATGTGGGGCATATCAGTCTCAGTGGGTCCCGGGACAAATAAGAGTTGGGTGTGGTTAAGTTGAAGATCCTCCATATACCACTGCACGTGGTTGTGGAAAGCAAACGGTGGACTAAACGCGGCGGCCAGGCGTCAAAGTTGAAATAGCCACGTGGTATTAGGTAATCACTAGTGAGGGTTGTGTTGTACAAATAAATTATAGAAAAATCCTCGTAAAGCTACATATCATCCACCGAGTATTCATATGCTTCGGCACCACGCCGCATGCGCTCGTTTTGTTTCTGGAAGAATTTCTTCTCGAATCCGTTCCCTCGATCTGTGAGGACACGATGGATGTTAGGTACTGTTACGAGCACTTAGAGTTGGGACGTACCAACGCCATCCCACCGATAGCCAGGTTTGATCCCAAAACGATTGGGAGGCGGGGGCGGGCCTTGGTACTCGGGTTTCTTCGGACCTTTCGATTTCTTGGTCTAAGAGTATCACAAATCGTCAGAGAGCATAACACGGAGACTTGGACAGTTTCTCACAGTGAGGAAAGCAGCTGCAGGATCATTCCACCTCTCTTGGGCTTTTTGTTCAGCATTCAAGTCTGCATCATCGGCGTACCTAACAGTGGAACAATCGGGGTGAATGGGGTGTCCGTTTCTGGCGACAATTAGATAAACATACCTCGCCATTCCCCTCGTTTTCTCCTTCTCCAGCTCAAGTCTCCTCTTTTCTTCCTCCTCGCGCTGCACCAGTCCCTTACCCCATTCCATCTTCTTTGCCTCCAGTTCCTCTCGCTCCCGCTTCTTCCTCGCAGCCTCTGCCCTCTCAGCCTTGGTATCAATTCTCCTGCCAGACGAATCACGGTACACGGTTTCTTGTGCAGCAGCAGCAGCTGCCTCGTCGATCTCCTCCTTGGTCGGCTTCTTCTTTTTCGGCAAGGCCTTCTTCAGCTGGTCCGCTGTCATCAAACCGGCACGAAAGACTGGTTGGCCGTCCTCTTCCACGACTTGTGGCTCTTCATCCTTCGGAGTAGGTTCCTCGGCTGGTATGCCATCTCCAGGTTGCAAAACCTCCCAATTGGACTTGGTCTTTTTCTTGAATGAGCGGTCGGATGCTAGCTGAGCATCCTTCATCTCCTCATCGTCAGAGTCCTTCTTTTCCCGTCCCCAGCCACCGTCATCGTCATGAATAAAGCCAGGCGTCGAGGTGGAGGCCTCAGCGGCCACTTTTCGTTTCTTTTTCTTCGGTTTATCGCCAGTACGTGCTAGAATTGCGTCAGCTTTGGGGCCGGACATATATTTGGACGCGAGGTAAGCCTGCATTGAGGATGACATAGTGGTTGGTGAGTGGATAACACCAAGTGGACAGCCACCGTCATTTCACGTGACCGTCGATCACTTTGACTTGGATCCAATCGAGGATGCTCTCCTGCCGCGGCCACCGTTTCCTCGTCTCGAGAGCTGTCAGATCGTACTCCAGACCTGCGGCTTATGTTCTACCTCCTACAATCAAACAGCTTTTAGCTTCGTCACCCGAAGCTGAAGTAACTACAACGCTCACTGGATTTGTTCGATCTATCCGCAAGCAAAAACATGTTGCGTTTGCAGATGTATCTGATGGAAGCACACCGTTCCCGCTGCAAGCAGTCATAGAATCGGAGAAGTTTAACCCAGATATTATGCAAAGGTGGCTATGTGCAATGAAAATGATGTATTCTAGAATGATTCTGACATGCATATATCAGAGTTACTTCCGGATCGAATCTGAAGCTCACGGGAAAACTTGTGAAGAGCACTGGTGAGGGCCAAGAATGGGACTTTAATGTGGGAGAATTGGAGATCCTTGGTCTCTGCGATTCAGCGGTAAGAAAGTCAGGAGTAACAACTTGAATCTTGATTTAATTCCGGCTCGTATACAGGCATACCCAATCCAGAAGAAAACCCACACCCACGAACACCTCCGAGCGAATGCCCACTTGCGTCCGCGCACAGATGAAACTTCTGCTATGTTAAGGACTAGGGCACTGCTTACCCGCTCGATATGCGACTACTTTGATGTGCGTCCAAACGGGAGTACCGCATTCTTGATACTGAAGCATGATGGTAGTCCGAACAATTTATTCAAGTACATCCCCCTATCATAACCAGCAATGACACAGAGGGCGCTGGAGAGACCTTTCGCGTTATTCCAGCCTCAGAACCTTCAGAACCCGAGCTGAACGTATTGGACGCCGGCACGCCAGAGGCCAGGCAAGAGTTCTTTGGCGTCCCTGCACACCTATCAGTCTCGGCCCAACTACATTTGGAAGCGCTCTCCCACTCGCTTTCCCGCGTATATACACTAGTACCTTCTTTCCGCGCGGAGCGCTCTCAAACCAACCGACATCTTGCTGAATTTTGGATGCTCGAGGCTGAGTTGCAAATGCCCACTCCGTCACTGGGTCCCGTGCTCGATGTAGTCGAAGGGTTGTTGCGGTCCGTTTTCGACGCTTATACCAGGAGTACAGATGCGATGGTTCGTTTCCCTGAAACCAAAGCTGCCCGTCATGCGCTCGAGTCCGAGTGGAGGCGAATGACATACACCCACGCGCTGGAAGAGCTCAACCATGCCCACGACGAGGGTGTGTTCGTCAAGCCGACAGGAAAGGGCAAGGGAAAAGACATTGTACCTCGACCTGTATGGGGCCAAGGACTACGGAGCGAACACGAACGGTATCTAGCACGCGATACCCCCGTCTTTGTCACGGACTATCCGGCCAGTATTAAACCGTTTTACATGCGGCTCAATGAAGAAACTTCCACTCTACCAACGGTCGCATGCTTTGACCTCTTGCTTCCCGGCCTCGGGGAACTTGTCGGAGGGTCCGTACGTGAAGAGCGCCTCGATTACCTTGACGCAGCTCTGAAGCAGCGCGGTATGGATATGGATGAGTTTGCGTGGTATAGAGATTTGAGAATGTATGGCGGGGGCCCGCACGGAGGGTTTGGGCTAGGATTTGAGCGGCTGGTTAGTTTTGTTACGGGGCTGGAGAACGTGCGCGAGTGTGTTGCTTTCCCTAGAGCCTTTGGCAGAATGAAGGTGTAACCTTAGGGTGCATGCAGTAATAAATAAATAAAAATGTTTCTCTTCGTTGCAGATCGTAATTTAAACTACAGACGGTCAGACCAGACCAGTGATTATGGGTGTGATTTACCGACCGCGGCCACGACCACGAGGGCCGCCGCGACCACCGCGACCACCGCGATCTCCTCCCCGGCCTCCTCGCCCACGTCCGCGAGCATCGTCCTTCTTTTTGCCCTTGGGCTTGGGCGCGTCATCCACTAGCAGGGCGTCCAGGTTAAGCGCGTCGGGGAGCACGAAGTACCGGATATTGTTCCCGCGAATAGACAGAGTGTCTAGAGCAGTAGGCTCACGGTTTCGCGACGTAAGCTTGACGTTTTTGAGATGAGTATTCATTTGGACATCGACACCTGAGTGAAGGGTAAGGTGGCTCAGAACTTGTATGAGAAAGAAACGGAAGAGCTACTCACCTGTCAATGTTCCGTGAACAACTGAACCATTTTTGAGCTCGACGGTCACCGTCTCGTTGTTCAACTTCATCAAAAATCTTCATGAAATGTCACTGAATAAATACAGAGCAAAGTCGTTCGACGCCGTGGCATACCTTACGAGCTTCATTTTGACGAATAAGAGTTGGACAAACGGATCAAGATGAAGGAGTTGGCTCTATTTAGGGATTCAGGTGCAGGGGTACGGTGGTTGCATGAACGACATAACGAGCACGAGGACGTGAATTATAATTTGCAAATTGGAACATTAGCGCCGTTTTGCTGGTGTCGCCCATCACCACTCGCCACCACCACCTCATCTTTTATTGTGACATGGCTCCTGTCGATTCTGAGCTGGACGCGTACGAGATCCTCGGCCTATCAATAGAGGCTACAGAAAAAGATATCAAGTCTACGTATCGAAAACTCTCCCTCAAGGTCCATCCTGATCGAGTATGTTGTAGGTTCCGTTTTGCAATATACTTTCGGCGACTGATTGAGGGCCTTTAGCATCCTAACAACCCCGAGGCGGCCGCAAAATTTCACGAACTCAATCAAGCGTATGAACTTCTACTCGACCCGGTCAAGCGAAGTGCCCTTGATGCCAGCAGAAAGATTAAGCTTGCACGGGCCGAGCGATTTGCCGCATACGACTCCAAACGTAGAGGTTTACAGGATGAGCTCGAAGAAAGGGAACGTGCATTCAAGAAGGCACGAGTGGAGAAGGCACAGGCTGAACAGGCGCTCCAGGAAGAAATAGAACGTCTTGGCGAAGAGGGGAGGCGGAGGAGAAAGGAGAAAGAGGAGGTGCTCAACAAAGCCGAGCAGGAACCAGCGCAGCGATCTCGCCCGCCTGCCCCAGCGGTCGCAGGCCAACCGCCGATTGGACCTCACGATACTACCGTACGGCTAAAGTACAAGCTTGCCACTCACCCAACGCTGACAACGGCAACTGCCCTGGCAGCCCACTTGGCAGTTTTTGGCCCCGTTGACGCCGGTGCAATAGTTATCTCCCTCAAAGCAAACAAGAAACAACCTGCGAAACCTCCAAAATTTGCTACCGCACTAGTCCCTTTCCAGGCGGCTGGCGATGCGTATGCATGTCTTTGCTCTGCAGGGAAAGTGGATCGCGGTTTAGATGGTGTAGAAGTCAACTGGGTGACTGGGGACGAACCAGAAATTATCAAGTGGCTCCGACTTCAGGGAAACACAACTACTAGTTCTCGTGAATCACAAAGCGGAGATGCACCATTCTCTTCTTTCCCGACCGACCAAGTAAGCGCGCACATTTTTATCCATCCTACGCAAATTCATAATGTTGGGTTTAGTTACCGGACGGAGCCACATCAACACCTCTAGTGCAACCCGGCCTGGACTACGAGTCTATCACGCTCATGAGGATGCGCCAGTTGGAACGAGAACGCCTCGAGCGTGAAATACTCGAACAAGAAGCTGCTGAAGAATAATGTTTTCTCGAGGGTTGGCCTCAATACTCGATCTCTGTTTCCGTCGAGCCCCTTCCGGATTGATTCTGCTATACCTTCAGCTCTTGATTTCAATCCATTGTGCGCCACGATCTCCGCACAGATTCACCCATGGCGCAAACTTTAGCGCGATTAAATTATGAGGCGGAGGTGTTAGCTAGGTTATTCCAGGTTGATTCCTGCTAATTATGCTTTGGAACTTACGCTATCAAACCAGATGGCCCCGTCAACTATTTCAGCGTTTGGTATGAATAATCTACTTGGTGTAAGCTCTCTTTGGGGCCATCGCTTAAAACACCGATAGCTACATTCCATCCACCGCGGCTTCTTGCGGTACTAATAGTACTCATCTCATCTATGTTGTCATTTAAGCATTCCATGCCCTCACCTACCAATATCTCGCATATCGTTCTGAGATTGGATACCTTTGATTTGCCCCGAGGCATCTTTGATATCACACACGCGGGTAATCATCACTCAATGATCACATAGATGTTATCCTGACATACCATCGTGATCTCGCACTAGTGATATCGCCGTCTGCTCCTTACCGGATATATGCGTGAACATTCCAACCCATATGTATCTATCCAATTCCTGTTTGAGATGCCCAGTCTTGATTTCCTTACCATAAGCTCTGAGCCCACGCTGCATCATGCCACCCACGCTCGTTATGTTCCGGGTAAAGGGGTTTGGGGAGATTAAAAAGCGAGGGCTCTCCCTCCCGAGGCATCCGTGCCATCATGCCGTCCCTTATCCTGTTTGCCACTCTGAGCGCTGCATTCTTCTTGCTGGGTTTGAGAGCCTGGTTTAATCATGTACGACTGTCTGGACGATTGCCACCCGGGCCGGCAGGTCATTTCTTCACCGGCAATTTACGAGAATTTAAGGCACCCCATCGTTGGAAGACGTTCACCAGATGGAAAGAAATTTATGGTTGGTTAACCTATAGCTAGAACCGGATTTATAACACTAAATCGTACCAAAGGCGACATAGTACATATTAGAGTTTTGAAGCGCTCGGTAGTCATCATCAATGACCTTCATTCAACCCTCGAGATTCTCACAAAACAGTCGGCAACCACAGCTGGGCGGCCACGGTTTGTCATGGCATGTGAACTGTGAGTCGTTCCCATGTCTCCTCACTGACTTAGACAGATAACGTACCTATTTTTAGCATGGGGTTCGACACTGCAACTGCTACGTCCCAGCCCAATGAGTTCCATAGGAAAATGCGGCGATACATGGTCCCAGCACTTCACGCCCGGAACTTTTCTGAACGCCATCCAATTATTATCGATGAGCGCGATGCACTGATGAAGAAGCTCGAGTTTGCCCCATGGGACTTCTCTCAGCATCTCCGACGGTAAGTAATTAATGAATATAGCACCGGTCTCGAACACTCATGGAACTATCGTCCGAAAGGGCCGTGGCATCTGTTGTCTTACGCTTTGCTTACTCCCACACTGTGGCTGAGGGCTATGACCCGCTGGTCGAACTTATTAACAAGTCTCTGGATTCCATATCTATTGCTTTATCAAGTACGTACTGGGTGGAATTCTTACCCATACGTGAGTATTAGATTGCAGCACTGAAAAGACGTTCACTAAAATACGCATGTAGTGAGGTATATTCCTGAATGGTTCCCCGGAGCTAGGTTCAAAACTCAGGCCAAGGAATGGGCGGCAATCCGACTTGAATCGATCGAAGCCCCATTCTTGGTAGTCAAGGATAAAATGGTACATAACTCCCGCGTAGTATCAGAATAAAAGATCCTGATCGGCCTCCAGGAAGCTGGCATAGTTGAACCGTCGTTTTTGCAGAGGTTGTTGGAGAAGCGCTCCCCGTTAGATGACTGGAACTCTGAGCGAGTTGAAGCTATGAAATATGCTGCGGCTTCTCTGTATACGGCGGGTTCTGATACGGTAAGTACTTTCGGACAGTTCGAGTCCCATATAGTGTATAATGATGATATATGCGCACTTTTACAGACGGTCTCTGCGCTTAGTACTTTCCTTCTCACTATGCTACTTTTCCCGGAGAAGCAGCGGAAAGCTCAGCAAGAACTAGAGACCGTATTGGGTACGGGCAGAATGCCTGGGTTCCAAGACAGGGATTCTCTTCCCTATGTAGGTGCCCTGGTAATGGAAGTACTAAGATGGCACCCTGTGTTGCCCCTAGGTAATATATTGACTTGCACAAACATGATCTAGACTAATCGAGCACTTTTAGCCATCGCTCATGTTGCCACCGAAGACATTGCATATGGGGAATACATAATCCTCAAAGGAACAACGATATTACCTAATGTCTGGTACGAATATTGAGACATTTTACTCGTTAGTTTTTTGTTGATCAACTATAACACAGGAGTATGTCACGGGATACGACCATGTATCCCAACCCGAATGAGTTCTTACCAGAACGTTTCCTCCCCAAATCTCAAGGGGGTTTGCACGATCAGCCAGCTGTAGATCCCAACGAATTCGTGTTTGGATTTGGCCGCCGTGCCTGCCCAGGTAAAACCTTGGCCACGGAAGTTCTCTGGATATTTGCTGCTTCGATCTTGGCCAATTTTGATATTTTACCTTACGTTGATGAGGCCACTGGACTTCCAGTCCCCCCGCAAGGAACATACGGGGATGGCACTATTGTGTAAGTGTCTCCGTAAACGATAGCTATTCTAACCTTACTGATCTCAATGTGGGGCTTTAGACACCCACAACCCTTCAAGTGCAATTTTAAACGTCGTTTCTCGTAATTTGGGGTGTGCACTGTCCTGTTTTCCTTATTTCCCTTGGTCAGGATGTCATTGAAGTTTTCTGTATTTATGAATGGACTCAAACATAGCTTCTTGGCATTCAAGGTTTCTCGTTGATTTGAAAGCGCATATACCGAGTCACAGCCGGATCATGTAGATCAATGGACTGCCTTGTGTTGTCCGCAGCACTGGTGCCATATTGTGCCTTTTTGCTTTCTTATTTACAAGGTTCGTGGACCGATTAATCGAGCTCACTACTGTAATAATAGCTGTAAGCGGTTGAATTGACTCGAGTTGTAGTAATTACGTACAAGTGATCGCATATAGGCTCGTGCAGTTTCGTAAATCGTTTATGTGCATTGATCGAAACACAAACTAACGTTACAGGTTTGAACTAACAACTTATTTGTGAATTGATTGCAGGCTGGGGCTGGGGCTTAGTTACACTGCCCAATCCTTCGCGACAAACCGTTGTACCCATTCCCCGACAATCCTCTCGATCTCCTGTGGCCTCTCCAACTGCACCCAATGTCCACAAAGCCCCTCCAACCACACCACCTCAACATTTTTGAGCCTTTTCTCAGCATGTACCGAAAGCGCTGCCGGGATAGCAGGATCGGCCGAAGGGATCACCATCAACTTGGGTATATCGGGACGTATATCTTGAGGAAGATCCTTCTCGAATTCGTGGTTGACTTGGCGGGTGCGGTAGTAGTTAAGCATTGCCCTGTTGGATACTATTTAGTTTGATTTCCGAGTGTGGCATACGGGACAAGGCATACCCGAATCCTACACCAGCCTTGATTTCGGATATCATGGTGTCGAGCTCCTGTTGATGTCTCATTTAGACATCCACTCTTTAGCAGAATAGCAAGTTCAGGGGTTATCGCACCTCCTTTGAGAGCAATTCAGGCATGACCGTCTTGGTCTCATCCTTGAGCCAGGCTTCAATCACTCCGGTTTTCTCAAAAGATGGAACCTCTCCTGCTGCACCTTGCTTTGCTGAGGCATAAACTATGCGCATAAACCGATCGACCTGTCACAGCAAATTAGTTCGCTGATGCTACCAAATCAGAGCGGTACTCACGTTGGCGTCAATTATCGCCGTGGACTCTGGAGAGGCAAAAAAGGCTTGGTACTGGAAGTTGGGGAGCAATTCGATGTATTTTTCCATGGATATGTACTGCGGGCTTGGTGGTGCAAATGGTACACAGAAGCTAGGCAGTGGGTTAATTTAATTCAACAACAGAGTTGATTATTTGCTCACTTTGCGGCCCCTTTGACGAGCTCTGGCTTGAATTGTATCAGACGGTTGGCAATCCCGGCACCCCTATGTGAACCAAATAAATCGGTCGTAGGTTCCAAAATATGTGCATCACCTACCAGTCATGCGCAATCACGATAATCTTCTCGTCTTTGGGAACCCCGGCCTGGTGCACGAGTTCCTCTAGGTCATCGCTTTGTCGCTTCATGGCATAATCTTCAGGATTGGTAGGCTGGGAACTACCGTTATAACCAAGAGTATCAGGTATGATCAAACGGATGCCTCGTCCTGACCATCCTTTGACCTGGTGCCGCCATCCATAACTATGAATGATGGAATTAATACCTTTTCCTTAAGCTGTGCTGGGTCGGAGGAGCAGCGTACTTACGCGGAATCGGGGAACCCATGAAGCACCAGCGCGGTTACGATAGGCTTGGCACCTGCAGGAGGGTGAATGTCGACGTAGCGGTAGTAATGACCGGTGGAAAGGTGAGCAACCTTGCTCTCATAGCCTAGAGGGTGAACTTGGCCTGTGGACATGATCGGTTGTAATTACAATTCTGGTTCAACGAGGCCTACTGTACCTCTCCTTATATAGTATCAGTCCGGGCTCTCGCTCCGCAAAATTTCAACTGCAACTCTTCAATTTAATGGTCTAATACGTATGCATCAGTGTATTTGCACCCAAGAAGCAGCTTACATGACCCACCCCCACGCTTATTCTCCGCATATATAGTA
>WSTI01007728.1:0-13698 GCA_019616915.1 Ceratobasidium sp. 423
GGAGGAGCAAGCTCACTATGGAGAGCTCTTTTTTGGCCCACAACCAGGTCAGGCGATTGACCGTCCTCATGGGTGGTCGGACTACTTGGGGCTCTTGATCTAATACTATTATCCTGTCATGCATACACGTATCCCATATCCCATATGTATTTTGTTGTACTTTGCCCCAATTTCATCGATCTTATCTTATCTAACAAGGCGCCGATCACTGTAGGGCCCTAATCACGAAACTAAATTTCTGGATCGTCCCAGCCCTGTGAATGCTAACATCAATACCGACATCCATCCTCACTGATTCCACACGAATATAGCCAGCCATTAACCAGTGCTAAGATGAAGCTTGACGCAACGGACCTGAGATATATCACGAATGAAGAGTTCCGAGTGTTGACAGCGGTGAGCAAGCAGCTCGTTCACCAATGTGGTGCTCAAGGTTTTCATTGCAGGTGGAAATGGGATCCAAGAATCATGAAGTCGTCCCCTCATCCTTGGTAGCGCAGATCGCGGGGCTAAGAAACGGAGGTATAAACAAGCTATTGGGCCAGCTTGCCCAACGCAATCTCATCGCACGAGTCCAGAACGCAAAGTGTAAGTCGTTCTCGTGCCACGCTATCACCACTCAAATATACACACTTAGACGACGGGTATCGATTGACATATGGGGGCTACGACTATCTTGCTTTGCGAACATTCTCTAAAAGGGACACCATTCACGCCGTGGGGAATCAGATTGGAGTGGGCAAGGAAAGTGGTGAGCCAGTTATTTCGTCCGACACGTTCCCTTCGGCGTGTTTAGAATACCGACTAAACCCCGTTTAGACATATATGTCGCTTCGGACAAAGACGGAAATCAAATGGTGCTTAAGATTCATAGGTGTGTCGGAGTTCCTTGGCTCAAAATATCTCCTGACAAAATGATCCAGGTTGGGGCGTGTTTCATTCCGTGCCGTCAAAGAGAAACGTGATTACATGGGCAAACGCAAGTCTGCAAGTTGGATGTACTTGAGTCGGCTAGGTGCGAAGAAAGAGTGGGAGTTCATGAAGGTTTGCTAGGGGCATTCTATCCCATGGAGGGGCCAAATTTGATCTAATTGTGGGTAGGCGCTACACGAGAATGGCTTCCCCGTCCCAAAGCCTATAGATTATGCCAGGCACTGTATACTTATGGAGCTGATAGATGCGTATCCGCTGTAAGCATGTCTGCAATCACATAGCGGAACAGACTAACCTGTGTATAGTCGGCAGATCGCATCACATCCCAATCCAGGATCATTATACAGCTCGTTGATGGATGGGATCGTCCGATTTGCAAAAACTGGGCTTATACACGGCGACTACAATGAATTCAATATTTTGATTCGACGGTAAGTTATCACTTTGAAAAACGAGTCCTTCATTCTACTGATCTACTGGCACGCACTAGAGAGACTGGCGAGCCGGTAGTAATCGATTTTCCACAAATGGTCTCCACGCGACATGTCAACGCTGAGTGGTAAGGATGTTTTCGATCACTCCTTGATTCAAGAGTTAAAGCATCCATCAAGGTATTTCAACCGTGATGTGGAGTGCATTCGACGATTCTTCAAACGACGCTTCAACTACGAGAGTGCCGTCTATCCTCGTTTTTCAAAGACGGTCACTGAGAATGAGGACAATGACGAGGGGTTTCGTCTTGACGTTGTCGTAGCTGCAAGTGGCTTCGGGGGGAAAGAGATGAAGACCCTGGACGAGGTGCGAGGTGTTCATCGGTACCTTGATATTCGAGACCAACATCCCCTTAATTACAGTACATGGAGTCTAGACTGGGTGAAGATGCTGCCGAAGCCTCCGATTTAGAAAGTTCAGAGCCAGAGAAGAGCGAGGATGGGCCCGAATCGGAAGGTGATGGCGATTCGTCCCCTAGTTTTAGGCAGGTTCGACCGACCGGTCAGGACTATGCTACACGTCAAGAGCGACGAGGTATCCTGGACACACCTCTATCGGAGGAGGAAGATGAAGAGGCTCAAGATTTATCCACCGAGTTACCAGTTGCTTCTCTGGTGATTAAGGACAACCCCGATGATGATCGGGTTCTCAGCGCGATTCATTCCAGGGCATCTATTGGTTCTGAAGACTTGGAGAATGACGAGCCACGGGATGGTCCTAAAAAATCGACATCCGTTGTACGAAGCCTTGTTTCGTCAACCCTTGAGAAGGAGCGCCGACAAAATGCCAAGCACCACACTAAACGGGGAACCACAAAAGTTGGGAGGGCCAAGGGACATAAAGGAAAGCAGAATCTTCGGGTGAAGTTGGACAGTTCGGGCGTTTGGGATTAATAGTTAGATCTTGGTTTTCGTGTATTGATTTATGTCGTGTATGTAATACAATACACCTACGATACGAAAGATTTCCGAATCCATAAACGGTATATCCCAAATGTATGGACGCCCTCTTCCACCCCACGAATGAGGTAACCGGGGATGTAATAAGTACAAAACCGCACGAATAGATACGAGATCGCCGAAGAACTGAGGAGTAGAGCTTGAGTGGGACCCCAAAGCTCCTAGCTATGCAATATTCATGCACTATTGCCTACGAGAATGGCTGTATATCGTGACGGGGGCAGCTGAGAGCGGGACATTATCATCTTCCTTATCCAAGAAGTAGCCGCCGCTCACGCTACGACGAAGAGCACGCGAAGAATCATCTGTGATTGGCGAAGAGAATAGAGCTATACGAGGTAGGTAATGAGCATAGTATAGTAAGCGCCCCAAGCACCGTACCACATACATCTTTTTGAGTTTTGATTAATTTTTCCCTTAGAGTTTCCAGCTCATGCTGCAAGGAAGCGACTAGGATCTACAATTGAATACCCTAGATTAAACATCATGCCATTAGAAACTAGCCGAGACCGACTCTCACCCGTGCTCCTTTAGGATCCAGGTCTTCCCCTTTAGCCGCCCGTCTAGAGGACTGCATTGGGTCTCCACCTAACATATTCACCTGATGTACGAGGGACGACGCAGCCCGTTCGAAAAAATCCCGTTGGAGTCGGACCCGTTCATACGCAGTCTTGTACTTGACCAACGGATCCATCCCTTCCTCGGCTTCGCTGTCATTCCTATCCATACGCTCAACACCAAGCTCCGGCTCTCGGACGCTAATCAATCCCACTCACCTTGTTGGGCTACGTTTGCCCCGACGACCATCAGAAGAGCGCTTGATCGAGGTGCGCTTGGTTTGTTCAGTCTGCTGACATTTTTGGGAGTGTAGCATGATACCGACTCGGCGGCGCACAGCTTCTGTCGAACCGACCCCGTGTGGTCGTGGGCTCGTGGGTTCCGGTACCGACGAGGCTTGGTGAGGACTGGGTGTATGCGCCATAGGGGGTGAAGTGCTGTTGGGCGGGGAAGTGGTGGTCGGGTTTTGTTCAGCCGGTTGGTCATAGACGCTGTTATTTTGTGGTTCGCCAGTGCGGCAACTTTGGGGGTAGCCTGAGAGCGAACTAGCAATACTTCCCCGTCTGTCATCGTAGGCGGGGTAGTACGAATGTTGATCACTGTACGAAGGCTGTACCTGAGGCGGCTCCGAGAGTTCGGAATAAGTTGATTCGGGACCGGTACTAGCGTGATAGGCACCACCAAATGATGTGGGATAGCTAGAGTCAAAGCCGGTTTGGTACTGTGTCGCCGGGGGTTGGCGGTGTAGCAGGGAGGTCAATGAGGCGCCTGCATGGTCTGGTTCTGAGGAGGGCATCTCAGCGGCACGCGTGAACGGAGAAGTCTGCGACGAAGGGCTGGAGAACGCGTTTGAGAACGTCGTACTTGGAACCGGTGTGGGATATGGCGAGGCGCGATAGTCACTGGCACCCGCGTACGAGCCCGAGCTTTTTGGAGGGTTTTGCGGTGGGGAGCGTGACGGTAAGTGACCTCGATGTGTCGATTGTGGGGCGAGGTCAGCCTGGTAGGCTTGGTCTAGGCCAGTGGGAACGGACATAGAGATCTTCGGCGCGGGAGTTGACACGAAGCCGTTGTTGTAGCTGGAGACAGCAAGGGTGCCATTCCTCGTCCAATCGTCATTCAATGACGTCTCATACGCCGAATTAGACGCTGCGCTATTATCCGAGAAAGTGCCTGCAACTACTTGGGGTTGCGGAGTGCTCCAGTATTGACCCTAAGATGGCGTATTATGACGCTGCAACACTGGAGCATATGCATAGACTCACCTGTCCGGCGAAACGATGGGACCGCGCCTGGGCAACGGACATGGACGAAGCGCGAGGCGTGGAAGTCGAGTAAGGGCTAGAAGAGTGAGATGAGCTTGGATAGGATCGCATAGCAAGAGCGGGGGGCATGACAGTATTAAGGGCAAAGGTCGAACGCAAGGCTATATAGCGGGGGATTATTATAAGACAATGGGGGCGAGAATAAATGATATTTAACTCCGCCTGTCTGGGCCAAACTTACATATTAATATCGTTTCCTTCTGGCGTTGTGGCCATGTGGTCGGCTCTAGGAATTCGTTCGCCACGGTGATTAAGCAACGTGCATCACGAGCCAGGACCTATGGGATTTTACCGACAATATGTCCATATCGAGCTGGCTCTGGATTTAGGTCCATCGATGTTCTCCGCCGAGTTGCGACTTGTTTCATTTATCCCCGCGTTAAATCCTGACGATCCAAGGACGCATAATGGATTGGCGAGTCATAATCCAAACATACTCTACATTTAATACAACAGCTACTAAATTACTGCCATGTGCATAAAGAACAGAATCAAGGGTACATCACTTAGAATTTTGGTTCCCGCAGCCGGCGCAACAGAGAGCCCGATTCCCGATCTCGAACAAACGACCTGCATAGCCAACGGATTAACAAAAAGAAAAGGTTTAGCAGACGATCATCTCAACAAACTGTAAGGCTTATGGACTTGGCAGTAACGCGGGGCTGGCCGGGCCATACGCTTAGACTCCCTCGGTAGCTGAACCATAGTTATCAGTACGCATGTCATAAGGCGATGTTGGCGACCTGGCTCACGTCTGATTCATGCCGTATCCTCGGCCGTGAATTTGTGCTTCTCCCTTGCAGCGTACTCGGTCATCCCTTTTCCACTACCGGTGACGCCAACTATCAATCAAAACGAACAATCAGTTAATGTACACGGCAAACGTCAAAGAGTGCTCACCTCGACCATGTGGATTGTCTGGGGTCCTGAAAATACTGCTGCCCTGCACACCGGCAATGACCACGCCTTTTTTCTCGGATTTCTTCGCAAACTTTTGCCACGCGGCCTGTTTGTTATTCTGCTCCTTTGCCTTTTGAGCGCGCACTTCGAGTTTCTTCTCGTTCTTCTTTTTCTTGCGCTCGCGCTCGGCCTCTTCTTCGGGAGACAGCTTGCGCTTGTTTATCGCAGCGTTGTGACCACGATAGCCGCCAGCAGGCATTGGCTTGAGGGAAGCGGCATCGACGAGCTCGGTAGAATTATAGCCCTTGAACACGACCGAGAATACACGACGCTCGTCAGATCCACCCACTGATGTAATCCGGGCAGGATACCATTGGCCGTCACTAGAATATTTTGCAAGGCATTCATCGCCAGCCTGTAGCGAGGCCGCAGGTCTTGTCGGTTGTTTAGGTTTGTTGGAGCTGGCGGGGGCACTCGTACCAGAACTAGAGGCCGCAGGCGCCGAATCGTCTTGCGCAAGCGCCGCCTCGGTCAGAGAAATGAGCTCCGTGAGCTCCGAACGCAAAGACGTCAGCTCTTCATTATCAGGATCCGATGCGAGAGCAAGCTCGACTTGCGAAAGCTGGACCTGGTATGTCTCCAATTCTTTTCGGTCCATCGTCGATAGAAATAAAGCGCAAAAAATACAAAGGGCGGAACGTGCAGTGGGCGGGGTGGTCGTGCAAAAGAGGCGAGGCAGCCACCGGCCGACTCAATCACACGTGATAATGTGGCTGTGTCATATTGAATAATCCCGTCCCACTCCATTCGCATCCACCTACCATCATCTAGCTATGTCTCGCACACTTGGCGCTTCTGCGCAGAGCATAGCTCGCTCTTTCCGCACCCGCCCAACCACCTCGACCCGGTTGCCTGAAATCCGGCGGAACGCTTCAGGGGGAGTTCATTACAATCAGCCAACGGGCTATTTGTTCGGCGAAAAGGTACGTCTGGAGGCGCATTTTATGTGTACCGGGGTCTAACTATTATACATACAATCATTAGCCCCCTCCACCTGGCCAAAGACGCAAAAAGGAGGACTGGGAATTCCTCTGGTATGTAGGCATGTTTGGCGGCATGATCTTTGGCGGAGTGCTATTGTACTACAAGCCGGACACTAGGTATGTGGTTTATTTCATAGCTTCTTCATGTGTATATTATAACGTCTGATTGTAGCATCCAAACCTGGGCTCTGAGAGAGGCCAAGGAACGCATGGAGGCCCGCGGCGAAAAGGTCGAATACAAACCCTCATAATCCCATGTCCCCTTTTCATGATTCCAATGAATTTCGATGACTGGCCTGACTTGACGAGTGACAAAATTCACAGCCTGCTGTTGTCCCGGGATTGCCTATCTCACAACCAAATATGAATTGATGCATTTAGGCGCGCTTGCATGATACAGTTGAGTGTGCCCGCTAATTCCGAAATCTTTTGCCTGGTGAGAGGCATACAGTCATCCACCTTACGACGATTCCTGTGTCTCGCAGAACTTGGTGTAATCCTCCTCGGTGAGAAGTTTCTCGATCTAACCAAAGTGGAGTCAGAAACAGATATACAATTGCTAATTTGGGTAAATCGTTACCTGGGATGGGTCCGATAGCTCGATCTTGCAAAGCCAGCCTGCAATACGAGTGTGAATTGTCTCTTGACTGTCTCGAGGCCAAGAGCAACCTACCTTCAGTCTCTGGAGCAGAATTCAACAACGAAGGTTGCCCTTCCAATTCAGAGTTGAGTTCCTTGACGGTCCCAGCTACCGGAGCATACTATCGCAAGTATCACATGAATTCGATTTTTTTTTCCCAGGTCATGCAAGCAATCAATGACTCACAATGTCGCTGGCGGCCTTGACACTCTCAATTGCTCCAAGAGGTCCTATCAGACGACAATGAATATGTCCCAGTTGGCTGGCCAAAGTGAACGCACCTCCAGCCTCCACCTTCGTTCCTGGCTGAGGGAGCTCGACAAACACGACGTCTCCCAGTTGCTTCTGCGCGTAGTCGGTAATAGAGATCGTCCCGAGCTTGGTTTCAGAATCATATGAGATCCACTCGTGTTCCTTGGTGTATCGTTTGGCTGTAGGGGTTATTTTAATTTCGGGATTGACCAGTTATCGCGGCTCATACTTACTCACGATCGTCCGGGCAAGCAGAGCCGAACGTGGAAGTGCACGGGGTCGCACAAGAGGGGTAGCGACGCGAGCAGAGGAGAAGCAGAGCGAGCGGAACATGCTTTTAGGAATTTTGAGTTGGTGAACGTAAACGATGAGCGCAAGGCAAGAAATAAGCAAGCAACAGCGCTTATTCTAAAATTGGAAATCCTATGGACCGTGACCGCGAGGAGACGGATAATGTGCTGTAGGATGAATCGTTAAACGAAACTCCAACGAAAGCTTCGAATTATAAAGTACATGGATATGTGATACAAAGAATCCGTACATGACCCCCGATACAAATGCTAAGAATGGACTAGACCTTGGCTATCAGCCGACGGGTCTCTTGTGGTGTGAATCTCAGGATTGTAGACAGTACACGGACGAGGTTAGGCTAATGCAAAAAAGTAAGCGGCAGAGTAATTGGTGTAGAATTACTACTCACCCTCATCTCTTTATGCTCCAGGAACTGCAATATGACATTCCGGATGTATTCGAGATTGACGTCTTCTTCCTGCTTCACTGAAACCGAGCCAGCCTCTGAAGCAGGCGAGCTTGGTCGAGGCGAAATAGGAGAGGTAACTCCATTACCGCTTTTCGAGCCACTTTGATTGCCCGAGTTGGATCCTGACCAGAACCCACCGACTCCCCCTGGACGCTGACGTTCCAGCAACGCAGCCGAGGACTGGACCTTGCGAAGCTCGTCGCGCAATGTCTAAGAGGCACATGAGTAAATGCAACTAGAATGTGGATGCGTTGAATAATAACTAACCTTGTTGCTCATCCGGAGGGACGTTTCCCGACTTTTGCTCTCCTCGAATTGTGTCTCGAACGAGTTGGCTCGTTCAACTACTTCGGCGTGGTCTTTCTCAATAGTTTGCTACACCAATTGTAAGTAAATGCGTGTATGTGAGGTTTGGAATACCCTACCAATTTGGTTTGCACTTGTTTCAGTTGTTCTTCGAGTGTCGATCGTTCCTGTTGCCACCCGTCGCGTTGGGATTGCAACTCCTTGACATTTTGCTCGAGAGATGTGACCTTTTCGTCCATGCCTTTTCCCACTCGCCCGCTCTCGATCCATTTATCCTCTGCTTGCCGCAATGCAAAGCGCAGTTTTTCGATCTCTTTGCTACGATCTGCGAGAGTCTTATTCCAGTCGTCCTCGGCCTCGTTACGCTCCTTCTCAACGGCCCTCAACTTGGCCCGCATTTCGGATAACCGGCCTTCGAATTTGCCTTCTGCTTCGGAGAGTAGACGAGCGACCTCGGGGCCTGGAGTTGGAGAATGTGTTGATAGTCGACTTCCATTTCGGAGCTCATCGAGTTCGTCAGTCAAGAGCGAGTTGCGTTCCTCTGCCTCTCGGAGCTGGAATTGCATCTCGTTTAGCTGGTTCTGGACGGTTTGGAGGTGAGATTGGGCGGATTCAGCTTCGGCTTGTCGTGTTTGACACTGCTCAAACAGCGAATCCTTCTCGTTCACCAGATTGGCGACTGTAGACTCCAAACTGGCAATGCGAGTTGTTTTTGCGGTCAACTCTTTGGAATAGGCAGCCTATCCAGGATGAGCCGTATTCATGGTAAATCTGCCCAGGTAGCTCACCCTGGTTGTAATGGCTTCCAGTTCGTACTGTCCTTTTCGAACAGCCAGTTCCTTCTCATACCGCTCTTTAGTCTCCTTGAGCTCCCTCTCAAACCTATCCCGCATCCCCGCAAAATCTCTCTCACGTTCATTCTTCGCCCGCTCAGCATCTGCCTTGACACGTTCAATCTCGGCCTTGGCCGCGGTCATGTCTTCCTTGTCCTTTTCCCGCTCCTTGATCACATCGTCTCGCTCCTTCTCTGCCTTGGTAAGCTTTTGACGGACAGTTTTGAGAAGTGTGATCGCCTTGGTGCGCTTTTCTTCCTCGTCTTTGAGAGATTGCTTAAGGCGCTCGATCTCAGCTTCGTGTTGGGACACGGTATTTTGGTCGGTTGTCCTATCTGATTCTGCAACTTTGAGCAACGCCTCGGATTCTGCGAGTTGCTGACGGAGCTTTTCTATAAGATCAGATTGCGAGGATGATTCCATCTTGTGCATTTCTCGAACTTCTTCCAATCTTTCCTCTTGCTCTGAAAGGTATAAAGGTATATTAGACCCCAGTTTCTAAGAATAAATGTGCATACATACGCCTAATTTGGCCCGTTAGGCGTTTGATCTCTTCCGATGAAAGCTACGTAAGGAAATATCAGTACCGATTGTATTTGTCATTATGTAACGTACCTCGACTTTCATTTTCTGGTTCGTGAGATATGCGCGCAAACCATCCAAATCCGCTATACCCTCTAATGGAGAGACCTCTTTGATTAACTTGTCCGCAGCTACCTTTTCAGCCTGCAATCGTTTGAAAGATGTCGAGATATCTGAAACCAATCTTAATCAGGGCCAAACGGCTTTGCAGCAAATACATACCACTAAATCGCTCCTCAACAACCTTCAATCGTTCCCGTAATTTTGTATCTCCATCATCTTCAATGCGGGTTTCAGTCTGTACTGCATCCTCTGCTGTAAGTTCACTTTCTGTTGAATCTGTGGGCGGCAGATCCTCTGCCGTAGATACGGGCCCTTGAGATACTCCGCCACTGGGAGTAATGGGTGTTTCCGCGTCCAGCGCAGCCAACCCATCAGTCGTGGTATCAATATCGTGCCCGCCCAGCGACACACGGGGAGATCCAATAGTGATATCTGAACGCGACTCTGCCGTGGCGAATTCAGATGGGGTGACAAGCGCACTTGATGGTGTTGACATGTCAACTATAATATTGGGCGGTCGGGGCGGTGTCTCCTTGACTTCGACGGCTTGAGGTTGAGGAGGGGGGGTCGTGGGCACAGACATGTGCTCCATAGCGAGTACAGGCTCAGAACTTTCGGGCTGTTTCGGTGGTGCAGGAGATTCAGGGGGCGGAGGAGAAAGTGGGTGGAACGCAACTGGAGATGCAGCGAGTTTCTGATTCCTAGGTGCTGGCGCGACCAAAGTGTCAAGTGAAGCAGAGGGCATATGTGTAGGTTGGGGAGGCGGGGACATTGGCAATTGTACAGATGTAGGGTCAACGGCCTCTTTGGCTAGTGCGATAGATTCAGGAGGACCATCGCCAATGGGTGAGAGAGGAAGAGGTATTTGCGTCGGGTTAGCTAGTGCCGCTGACCGTTCGACCGGCGTTGTGCCGCTTGGTGTTTGCGCGGTCGAAGAACTTCTTCCGGTAGGAGATACTGACCCATCTCCGCCAGAAAAGTTGGCCCTTAGTCGTTCCTCTAGAGAAAGCCCGCCCCTACGAGGCGTCGGAGCGTGCACAGGAGAACCTTCGCGAGAGCCCTTCCCGTGAGCGCTGTCAGATTGACCAGTACGTTGTAGCGTCAAAGATCGCCGAAGATTAGACATTGCAGAATCCGCAAGCTGTGACGCCGAGCGTGGTTGGTATGGAAGGTAATTGAAAGATCCAGAATGCTGAGTGGGGGAAGGCGTGTCTAAGCTATGCCGAACGAGTGGTGGAGAACTTGCGGATGCCGTGTCAATGGGTGAAGAAATGCTGTCCTGCCTCCCTGGGAGAGGAACCCCTTGCGTACCAGCCGCCAACGCCTCGACTGCTTCTAAACTATCCTCAAGACGCTTGCGGAAGTTATTGAACATCAAGTTGCTTGGTAACTCTACTCTTGATCGTGGCGACAAGCGGAATTAATAGATATTTTACCCTTTTTTGAGAAAAGCGCGGTTCAAGCGCCAAAGTAGAAAGTACTCACATATAATAGGTGAACGAATCAAGGTATTACGCGCTTCAGGACTGATAGACCCAAACCGAAACTTCTACTAGTTCTTAATGAACCTGTAGCTTTCGATAGGTTTTATGGTAAGAACGGCCGTGAAATTAGCAAAAGTATCCTACCGTCACAATATAGTGGTTGTCTGTAAGTTCTGTGGTCTTCACAGCCACGCCCCTTCCGTCAGGGATTACGTGATCACTGGAGCTCCCCAGAGACCATTGATGCGGAAGCACACGATAAAATAAACTTAAAAAATTGCTTTGCGATTATATACATGAGGTAAGACCAGCGACAGTGGCAAAATGAAGATTATGTGAACATATCCCCATCTACACTATTCTTTTCTCTTCCACGCTGCTCCCACCAGTTTTGACCCGATGATCGAGCAGGAAACCGGGGTGAAATATGTTAATCGCATACATCGCTACGACTATAGGCATGCCATCCAGGACATCTTTAGTGTGAATAATTAGCTATTTAGTAAAAATGGCACGCTGAAGCACGCATATACTCACCGAAGTACAGTTGATTGGTAATTATCGGCCCTGTCCACCCATCAAGGAGTTCAATGGTTCGGTAGATCGATCTATAGCGTCTTTAAGCGAATGTTTTATCAGCTCTCACCACTATCCGTACCTGATGTAAATGAATAGCGTTGAGATCGAAAGGCCAACGATCATAAGTGTTATCCTCGTATCAAGTTGAGGCTTGGACCGCGCCGTTTCGGAGTCGGATGACACGATTGAACGGACAGGGCGATCAAAGTGATATCGGAGCAAGAATTCCGCAGCGAGGAGTGTGTAGACTGTGATAGCAACCATTTGAAAGATAATGCCTCCAACCTGTAAACCGATAAGCCATTACCATCTCGTCGTGGAATAGTTGACTAACCATGATTCTTGCACCTTTCTCGGGGTCTTCATTCATGAACTGGACCGCAAGACTGGCTTTGGCACCTCCGACTGCTTGAACTACTAGAGCAACGATATCGCAAGTGACAAAGACGATCGTATCTTTCAGCCGTGTGCCGAGTCAGCAACAGCATCCAGCTCTGGAGAGCCTCGCAGAGGGCCCGAGATACTCACAAAGCTTTGGAGAAAGCCTACTGTATTGGTAACCTAACCTCTCAATTATTTTTCCAAGTATAACAAAGTTGGCGGCCGTCATAAACGAGGGAGCAAGGATAGTGCAACAGATCCTAGTGGGAACTAATTCGTCAACTCAATTCAGACGCTTATATGGGATTCTGAAGATTTACTGCATGAGGTATGGGTCTAAGAGACCAGGCCTAGAGCTCGACCAAAGTCTACCCGCCCACCCAAGGATTTCCAAGATCCCGCCACACACTATTGTCGGAAAAAGCCACCACATTCGCGACCAAATCGCCTGTCCAGTATGCAGCGCAGTGGATACCGCGTACAAGGTCACAAACATTATGCATATCCACCGCGTGGGCACGTACCCATACAGGCTCCTCTGTATCTACGGGCAGTCGTTGGATGAGCACCTATATCTCACATACGATGAGTACTCACTTCATGAACCTTGGCAAGCTGCTGGATGCCTTGAACAATGGATCCGTCCATTGAGATCGACTTGAACGAGTAGATGTTCCTAGGTGCAAGTGTCCCTAGGTCTCCGTGTTTTTAAACCGTGATTTTTGTCCGAGACCGAAGCCGAGGCCGAAGCCGGGATCAAACAGTATTTCCATCTGTTACGTGGGTGAGGTAATGGACTTGGGCAAGGGTCATATGCGACTAGGCAAAGGTCGTGAAGAACATGCAATATATGCGTGTTATCCTATAGGCAAACAAGATTATTGTTCGCTGTATGAAATTGACTTATATAGGCGGTGGCAGTTACAGAGAACCTTGAATATTGCATTTGAATGATCGAGGGTCCTAGTAATATTACTGGGGGGTAACACGACCAGTTTTCCCAGTAGGGCTACTCAGGATTAAGCTGTAGTGGCATATGCTACTGGGGTCGAGAAGTTTACCACTCGTCAGCAGCCGCGTATACGGTGGCATTTATACAAGTTCGCGGCGGGAGATTCGATCGCGCCCATTCCTTCTGGACGCTCGTAGAAACGACGATTGGCGAGCACAAATCGCGTGCAAACTACTCTATATGGGTTTATACCCTGTGCCCCAGAGATATTGCACGCGTAAAGTGTTGGAATTCGTGTATTCGGCGCTTATTTCGGGTGTACCGCACAGGACCGGGGGTATTTGCTCCCGGCATTTTTCCTTTTGTGTACTTACCTAATTCACTCGTATTCTTATATTTATTCTTGCACCCGCAAAATAAAGCTGCCTCGTCAAACCCCTGTTTGCATGGTGACGACTACCTATGGCGCCTGCAGCTTCTTTGCCCGATCCGGAATCTCACCTTCATGAATCGGGGCTCAGGTACGTATTTCACATTAGATTTTTTAGCAAATAAGTTTTATGCCATCCACAACTCTATGCTGTGCTGGAAACGTGGGAGCGGACTTCATTCCGGCGGGGAGGACCGGGCTAAAATCCTAGTAGTAAGTAGCTGGT
>WSTI01007729.1:0-13942 GCA_019616915.1 Ceratobasidium sp. 423
ATAGTCAGGCTGTGAATTTTAAATTCAAAATCTGGTATACATTTCAAATGAATTTAGCCCTCAGTGTGACCTTGCAGTGACTATCCGCTTCGGGTGCTGTGTTATAGCCGAGAACCGGCGACCGACGTCGACTATAAGTTACGGTGCCTAGTCTCTGCCCCACATTCTCCCCACGACACTTTGGTACGACCACTATGTCTCATCCTGTTGCGGAATTCACTTCACCCTCGACTTGGGCTTTCGTGAGTTGGTGTCCGGCCTACAGGGACATCTAGTGTTGACCAAATGAACCCACCACGGTTTAGATTGAGAGCAAGTTTACTCCTTACGGAAAGGAAACTCTTGCAAAAGTTGTCGACTTTGTGCAGGTAAGAACAGACTTTATTAATAATAGAACGTTACTGACTACTCACTCCCCATGTAGAACGAATGCTTGCCTGGTACACGCGTTTATTGTAACGACGAACCGACCGGTAACTGACCTAGTATACAGCCGAGAAGATCTATCACGCCCAGGTCCCCACTGACCCCAAGCTGCGATGGACTACTACTCCTCCGATTATTGAGGAACTCAAGGCCAAGGCCAAGGCACGTGGCCTATGGAATCTCTTTCTTAACAAGGCGCACTATCCTGACGTCGGTGTACCATTGACCAATGTCGAGGTATGTCTCTTCGGTACATCTTTGGGTATGCAACCAAACGTGTCTGTGCGTATTTTTCGTTTCTAGTACGCTGTCATGGCTGAGATAATGGGTCGGACTGGCCATATTGCCAGCGAAGCTATGAACTGCTCCGCTCCGGACACTGGAAATATGGGTAAGTTGGACCTCATCCATTCGTTTCCCTGTGCTTAGCTCTAAAAACGTATGCAGAGGTCTTTGCCCGCTACGGGACGCCCGAGCAAAAGAAGAAATGGCTTGTGCCGCTCATGAATGGCGAAATCAGGTCGGCGTTCAGCATGACCGAACGATTCGGTAAGCACACCTCATAACCCCGTTTGAACCGATGCTCACAAATAGCCGGTTACTTCCACAGTCGCCTCCTCTGATGCGACCAACATCCAAACATCCATTCGCCGTGAGGGCGACGAGATTGTCATCAACGGCCACAAATGGTGCGTGTAGTCCGTAGCACTGTATGCCATGCCTAACCATCCGTCCATAGGTGGATCTCTGGTGCTGGTGACCACCGTACTCGTGTCCATCTTGTCATGGGCAAGTCCGACCCTACCAACCCTTCTCCATACCAGCAGCAATCCATTGTGATCGTTCCTGCGGACGCACCCGGTGTACGCGTCGTTCGCCCAATGCATGTATTTGGCTACGATGACGCACCAGAAGGTCACTGTGAAGTCATCTACGAGAATGTCCGCGTACCTGCGTCGAACATTATCGCTGGCTGGGGACGAGGATTCGAAGTGATTCAAGGACGTCTCGGGTAAGTGGCTAGCTATTGCATCCATTGAATCCCCATCCCATCGTTTGAACATAGGCCTGGTCGCATTCACCATTGTATGCGTTCCATTGGAATTGCCCAGAGGGCACTCGACTTGATGCTCGAGCGTGTCACCGATGAACGCAAGAAACCTTTCGGCAAGCTTTTGGCTGAACACGGCACCGTTGTTGCTAACATCGCCAAGTCTCGCGCTGAAATTGAGGGCGCAAGGTTGTTGGTATTGAGCGCCGCTCACCAGGTATACAATATTTGGTTCATATTTTTACTTATAGCTCACTCTGGCGAATAGATTGATCAATTCAAGGCGAAGGGCGCATTGAAAGAGATCGGTATTGCTAAGGTGGGTTGGGTTCAATGCTATTTATGAAATGTATTAACAAACAATATGTTGTTAGTTCGTTGTTCCCAGCATGGCATTGCAAGTCGTGGACCGGGCGATGCAAGTACACGGCGCTGAAGGTATCTGCCAAGATACCCCTCTAGCCAAGTTCTGGGCAGGGCTACGTACACTCCGCTATGCTGATGGTCCCGATGAGGTGAGTTCCTGGGTTTAGCGGTTGCAGGGTTTGGTTACTAACACGCCTTTACAGGTTCATATGCAACAGATTGGCCAGCGCGAGTTGAAGAGGGTACCACGTCTCAAGGAACTGAGTGCCGCGGCGCAGCGCAAGGAGGACCAATTGTGGAAAGCTGCCGGTATCAAGCACAAGCTGTAAAAATCTTACTCCAGGCGTCCAGAGAATGACACGCATGTATTATTAGTTTAAAAAGGGCATGGATTCTTGATTTAACTTGTCCGCATGGGTTGTATTTCAAAAGTACATTGGGGTTGTAGAGAGTAGTACTGGACGGTGCGCACAAGCGGAGACTACTTCCAGAACAAGGGAGGTTCTACGCCTATATGCATATGGAAACGGGGGTTGAAGAGGGAGAATAAGGATAGGTAGGGGTGATCGGTGAGGGGCCGACCCCGAGTGGAGCATGTACGCACTCCTACAGCAGGGATTACACGATAAATCAAAAGATAGCTTCAGATATCCATGTCTAAGTATTTTGAATATATCACGCCGCAGGAGCAAGCGAGTTTGACGATTCGGCACCATCGGGGTTAGCCTTTTTCTCTTTCCGCCTCTCTTTCTCCCTCTGCGCCTCAACTATGAGTTGTTCAGCCGCCCTGATTGCCTCTTCCCTCCGTTTCTGCTTCCTCTCCATCTCAGCTTGAATCCGCGCACTCGTATGATCCCGGCCGCGTATACTATGCTTCAAAAAGTTCTCCAGCTTCTTCGTTTCTGCCTGGAGCATGGTTACATGCGCAGCGAGTGAGAACTGGCGCGATCTAGAGGGCGGGTCTCGTTCATCCAGCATATCCTGTATCCACGCGGGGATTTCCCCGTCTACTAGCTCCTCGAGTTCATCACCACTTTGCGTTTGGGCTGATACGGGAGCCGCGAGCGAAGGAACCGCCTTGAGTACCATGTCATATACGTGGATATCCTTGCGCTTCCGTCTTATAACTCGTAGGACCGTTCGTACTAGACCCCGCAAAGTACGCATATGCGCCTTTTGGTTTGCAAGGCCCCAGACTTTTGTGAACATCTCGTAGGAAACAGCTACTCGCGGAATGTCGATCGGAGGGTCCACATACGAAAGTGCGTCACTAAGTGGGGGCAACCTGGGTTTGGACTGGGTCTCCAGTTGGGTAGCCGCAGTATATTCCCGACGGGCACGGAGCACAGCTCGCAACTGCTGTCGCAAATTGTAGTCGCAAACTCTGTCGAGGTGGATAGCAAGCAGGAGATAATGCTTGCACAAATCAAACTTGGCAAAGTCAACCGTATGTTTGATCATGAATGCTAGACTAGCAGTGTTGGGTTTTGCAGAAGGCACATAGTTGGCCAGCCAATTTCGGGGAGAAGTTGAAATAGAGTTGGATGGATCCTTCTCAGGCTCGTCGTCTTCCCAAGTATCGTATTGATAGCTGTCTCTGCGTGTGTTCGCGGGAAGCGGGTTCGTTAAAACTTCGAAAGCCGAAACCATTTGGAGTGGTTTCCCCGACCTGCCAAGCATGTCAAGAGTCGTGTTCAGCGTATGAGTGTTAAACTTTGGGATTTCTTGAATAGGGAATAGTCGCGCTTCAATTCCCTTACTGGTCATCGCTTTCTGTATCGCCTGGACTCGTTCGACGAATTCGACCGGAAGATGGTCGGGTTGTGATACGTCAACGCCGTAGCCTATCTTAAGCATAGCCATAAACTTGTCAAGGCGGCCTGTTATTTTGAAAGTGCGGCACGCCAGATCCAGGCACATTGGGGAAATAGGCTGGGTCAGGTCCTTTTGTAACTCGAGGAGGTCGGCTATGAGTCGTTCCGCGATTCCATACGATTCCGCAACCACAGCGCCAATTTCATCGTCGTAGATGCGCATTTTGTGTCGCCGAACAAGGGCGAGGAGGGCAAGTGCGATAGTGCGTTCAGTTGCCTTGTGTCCCGCTTTGATGATCTCCAAATAGACGTTGTACGCCCCTCGCTGGTGTCCCATAGCCGCCATCTGTTCTAGCACAAAATGGTAGTCCGCCAGAGTGGGTTCAGAGCCATCGGCTCGCATTTGGAAGATCACTTCCCGGAGACGAGTCTCTTGTCGAACGACAAATGGGTCGAGTTGCAGGCTAAAGTTTGGCGGCTTGATTTTGTCCACGGGCCAAACACTACGCCGAAGAACTACCTGATGCATGGTGCGGGGTAATGGTAGGTGGAATGCGTTGTTCATGAGTCTCAGGTAGGCATCGTAGATGGCATTAATGGACGAGTTCGGGTAGAGTAATAATACTCGTAGTTCAGCCGATTCGGGAGTGGTTGGCCATCTTCGAGCGGGCAGTGGCGATGAACGCGAAGAGTTGAAGAATCCTGGACCGATGCCAAAGGATAAGCGAGGTGCTGTTGAACTTCTAGCTTGTGGTGGAACATCAGGCTGGTCGGTGAGAGTTGTACTCGCAGATCGAGTCGGGTTAGTTAGACTACCGATTTTCCCTCGAGGCACCACTGGCCGTTTTCCAAGAGCACGAACGCATGAGTTTAGAACCTGGTGTGACATCCTACAAGCCTATGAACACTCGACACACTCGGACTCGTCGATCAGACGTACCAAATCTCCTTGCACAAAAGTTTGCTATCGGCTCATCAAGTTGAAACGCCACCAACAACGCACTCAAACTGTGAAGTCAAGTTATTATTTCCTATAGATTATACTTGTAACTTGCCCACCAGCCCAACAAATTACTCGCGCAGATGGTACAAATCCAGAAGTTCGAAGCTAACTTTTAGTTGCCGCCCGGCGGTTGTGTGCGAAATTACAAGCGTAAGCGCCCGGATAACTATTGATTGTTCAAAAAGTGACAGGAATAAAAATCAGATTCAAACAAATCGAGACGAAAACATGCATGTATCCAAACCCAGAGGCTACATATGACTAGGACTACACTACTGAACACCCCAACCGCTGTACAAACAACCAGAAGCCAACCATATCTAAGAATAGCGCATACAAACTTTCATATCGCGATGTTTCTCATGTGTTCAGCCCAGGGTGTCGGGAGCATCAACCAAGGCCCCGTTCATTCCCAGGTCAAACCTCACATCCGAACCCGCCGGGCCCTTGTAATTCGACCAGAGCGAGTCCATGATATCGCCAGAAGTCGCCGTCGAACCAGGTGCGAAACTCGACAAGAATCCTTCGAGCCCAGAAAAGGGGAGCCCGGAGACATCAAAGGGATCTGCAGGTGGTGGAGTTGCGCCGTTGGAACCGGGACTGTCGTAAATTCCGTACTGCATAAAGTTCGCGAGTTCACTCGACGAGGCGGCTGCTCCGGTTCCATCCGCTGCGGTGCGTGGCGTAGTCCAAGAAGGACCGGGACCAAATAAGCCCGCACTGTGATCGAAGGAAGTGAATACAGGAGATGCACCCATGCCAAGGTCTGTTGCAGAACCGGTGTGAATAAAGTCCATCGAATGACCAAAGTCGTGGACCGAGTCAAATGTAGGACTGGGTGTGCCGAACAATGGGTCCATGCTGCCGGCACGCACGGGCACTGCGCCAGAGTTGCCAAAGGCTTCGGAGGGGGTGGCAAAGGACTGGAGCTGCGACGCGTTGAAGGTTTCAACGGTTGGACTGGAAACAGCGCTTCCCGGTGTCGCATTTTCAGATGCCATGCGTTGGACTACAGGGTGAGATGGTGCATCTTCGGTGCTATCCGCGCGCGCTCGTTTGGTGGCGCTCATCGACCTCGATGCTAAATTCACTGCATGTAAACGACATGAATGCCCGTGAGAATATGCACTGTGCTTGCCTTGGTGTCCACTACGGCCGCTTATCGGCGAAGGCCTGGATTCCGATAGAGATGCAGAGCCAGCACGGTGCGTCTTTCGCAATTGTTCACTGACAACAGGTGAAGCATCCCGGCCCCGAATAGGACCCACAGTGGTAATAGCTGCACGTCGTGCGCGTATGTTCTTCATCGTTTCCTTGGCCGCACTCTGCAAGTCTCCCAATAGCTCCTTGCACCGCCTGGCACCCGGCCACGCATCCTCCAAGGTTTCTAAACAAATGAGACAAGCGTCGACTTCCGCGAGTGCAGTTTGCGCAGCACCCTCGTCGGTTGCGTGCATGAGACACAAAAGCACGATTACGGCCGCCGAAAATAGATACTGGATGAAAAACGCAATACTATGCGACCGAGGGATCACATCTTTGATCGATTGGGCAAGGAAGATGCAAGAACGAGCGGCCCCGACGGCCTTACCGACCGAATGTGAAGATGGATTCCAACTCAGACGGACGTTGCGACGAGTCGGCAGGAAGTTGCGATGGAGGGTGATGAGTATTGCGTAGTACGTGCTGCAAAGAATCGCTCCGAGGGATACTTGCTTGGGCGTTGTGGGGTGACTCTTGAAGCAATCAGGAAGTTCTTCGCACCACGCATTCAATTGGGAATCGAGCCGATCGACCACTGATTGTAATTCGGCTAACTTCTCAGCCCTCAAGTGACCCTTGCATTTGTCGAGCGCATATACCGAGCGGAGTACCTTGCCGGCAATCTTGTAGAGGGTCGTGAGAGCGATGAACCCATACATGAGCGATGGTGATGAACGATCTACGGGCTTCCTGGCGAAAAAGTCTTGGAGTGCCTCGTCGTCTAGAGGAACTGGAAGTTCGACGTCGCAGTCTGTGTCATCGATGCCTACTGGTCGTCCCAGCGCCACGGCAAGCATCCTGTCGTATAATTAGATACGGAAAATACTAAGCGCTGCCGAGTGGAGCTTACCTGTCGAGTCCATAAACACACCACCATGCGCGCCGCCGAGTTTCTTTGTCCATGGGGGTGAGGTGCAATGTTCTGGGAGATCGCTGCGCAGTGGTGAAATCAGTAACGAGCTCAACGAGGTGCTGGCGCAATCAAGGTGATTAGCACCAGGGCTATTACACTCACATGCAATCCCAAGTCTTGGCCGGTTCTCACTGCCTGGCCGCACAGGAGCCACGCCTGTGGCAAGCAATTGATAGAGGCAAGGAATGACGAAAGTAGTACAAAAGTCTGAACGTGGGCCAATTGGGTCACGGTTTGCCCAATGTAATATAGCATCATCGAGCGCTCATAAAATACGAGCGCCGTAGGTCTGATTGTTTCATCAACAGAGTCCTTCGCGCCGAATGGCGGTGGCCGAACAATACGAGGATCGACCAGGATACGAGCTGCCACCGCAAAGACCGCAAAGACGAGCGAGGTGAATCCAGGATATGAATTTGCGCCATTGTCATCCATCAATTTCCTGTAATTCGCTAAGAAGGATAATTTGTCTATGCATGGCATAGTGTGATGGAATTTCTCGAAATAGGTATCGACCTTTGAGGCAAGAAATACGTCATAGGCCTTATCTTTCCGGACAAGGAAATGCACATACCAGCTTATCGGCCAGCTCGCGCTCTGGATATTCTACCTCCTCGGCGCCGGGAAGGGCGGAGAGTTTTCCGGGAATTACGCTTGGTGGGAAGTAAAGAACATTCAGGCGCGGCGTTTTGGAGGCAGGCGGCGGAGTGGCACCCGGGTCGGCGGACATGCTGTGGAATGCCTCGATGAGACTCATCGTCGAGCTGCCACCGATCCAGCGGAGCTGGCCATGGCCATCGAGAGCCAGTTGGCCAAATTGGTCTGCGACATTCTCTTCGTCTTCCTCTCTCTTGATACGTGGAACCGCAGCCTCGAAGAGCTCATCCTCTGTGCTGAGCGTGTCAGACTCAGGTGAGCCGGGGACGGAACCGGCCGCCGAGTGCGGTCGTGGAGGGGCTGTGGGTGACACGACGGTGGGGGATGCATTGGCTGGGGCAGCGGATGCTGGTCTGGAAACTGTATCCGGTCGAGAGTTAGGATCAATTACAATGCCATTATTGCCCAGGAGGTTCTCCATATGAAGGAGCCTTGCCTCGAGCTCTTGTACATAGCTACAGATATGGAGCGATGAGTTGCGCCACTGACCTATATGACGATACTCACTGTCTACTGAGTGCAGCTCTATCCTTGGTCTGAATCCACGTGCATGTGTTGCCCGTCAACGAGCACTGGGAACACGTCGGCTCGCGGCCATCACATTTAATCTTCTTGCGCCTGTCCAATTATGATGAGGTCATATGAGCGCCTACTCCTATCCAGAGCGGCGAGCGGCTCACCTGCATCCCTCGCAGGCTCGCCACACGCGGCGGCGCTGGAGCTGGACGGGCTTCAGGCCGAGGTCAGGGGGCAGTGAGCCATCGTCAATACGTTGCTTCTTAGATGGGATAGCCATCTGGGTATAGTTGTAGAGGAGTGGTGGTTGTTGTGGAGTGGGTGCGGGGAGGGGGTGTGTGGTCGTAAGATGGTAGTGATTGGTAAAACGCTGGTCCATTTTACCTCCGCAATCTATTGGGGTAAGCAGGCGCGTGGTATGTGACCAGGGGGCAAGTCAGCTGATATCCGACGTAACAAAAGACTGCCAAAGGCAAAAAAAGACAATCCACGGAGCGGCTAAGTCACGTCTTGTTCGAGATCGTTCAGAGGGGAAGAAGCATTCGCATGGCCCGTACAACATCCCGCCCCCATAATATACCTTCCGCCGGTCTCCGGCGTCCCTCCTCACCTCGACTGCCATCATAAGCGCGGAAGTGTTCTCCACACAAATATCTATTTCAGATTGTCTATTGCTCATTTGAGCTCAGCACACCGGTGCAGAGACTCGGCCTCTTCGCCTCGGCACGAGTGCGCCCTCCGAGTTTCGATTATCGACAGCCTTGCCTTTAATGGAAAACGTTGTTCGTGTGACCTTTTGCACTGAATCTGGACTGCTGGCCCCTGACTATTATCCAATCGTCCGACAAATTATTTGTTCTCACTCGATTCCAGAGCAATCTGCGCAAACACTCTCGATTGCGTATCCAACGAGGCACGTTGGTACTTCAATTTCGCCAATCTTTCCCATCATTTCCAAGCGACAGTCTGATGGATGCCTGTCCGTTAAGTAGGCTATAGCCGTCGGGAGTCACTGCGCACAAAGTGCCCCTGCGTTCCAAGCTCGAGCACTCCGATTCTCGCCGCATGACACACGGACTACTATCGTCTCGACGTGCGGGTCATGATTGTGGTTGTCTATCAACCTGATGGATCGGTCTGGTTCTGAGGTCTCCATGCGCACAGAACGCCTGGAATGTCGCACTGCGCGTAACAGAAGCACTTGTCTCCAGAAAAATTACTAGAATATCGAGTATATCGAGCCTAGTTGTTGATCTGCGATCAATCGAAATGCTTGTGATTACCATCTTCGGGGGGATTCCGAAATCCAAATACCCACATGGTCAGCCACGCACGGCTTGGAGCTCAGGGATACACGTTCGATGATCAATCATAGTGACGGACTTGAAAATTTTGAGTGGCGAATCCACCCGACCTGTTCATTCCTGTGAATCATTCGAGGTCATATGCGGTTCGAACACGTTCGACCACGTTACACATCTTCGATAGCCAAAAGGTGGTGACTAAATGCGCCGAACAAGGCTCGTAGTGTCAACACAACGTTTCCTCCCATGCTCGCGCCATGCTCCCGAACCTGACATTATATCATTCCCCGAGCTCGCCAGAGCGTGTTCCACGTTGACCGACGTGTATTCACGATTGCCAACCAGGGTCGAATATGTTTGTGGGGATTGGAATTTCAATTTCAGAGCCGGCGGCAACTGGCTATATGCGCTTTTAGACTATGCATTAGCGCTTTACCAATGTCTTATATATCTATAGATACATTACACGTATGGCGTCTAACCAGGAAGTCCAACTTCTTCAGTGATAAGCTTGCTAACGTGATTCCCTGGCTGGGCAGGCCTAGAAACCCTTATGACCGCAACTGCACTGCACAGGCAAGTCAACTTGCCAATTGGATCGACACGCACGTTGATACGCCGGATGTGTTCTAGAAAGGTCTCTTCTGGTATGATCTCACCCAGTGGGCATCAGACCTAGGTGACATCTGAGCTCATAGCTCGGAGCGCGCTTTGACTTGCCCGAACCATACTGAGACCAAGACTCCAAACACAACACTCCTAATCGCCATCACTGTCTAGTCAACTAAGCTTTAGGCTGGCGCTAAGGAAGGAGGTCGGAAGTCGGGATCTTACGGTCGACTCGGAGTACTCTGCTAAACTTAGCGTGGTGTAGTGGGGTAATGGGGAGGCGTAGGTGGATCGGAGCGCTAATGCGATGAGATGCAAACTGGTGCGCAGTGGTAACACACGTATGACGACAGCACCGAGAAGGACGGAGTATTGATAACATTTGATTGGGCAATACACACCAATTGAGGTTAGGCGTGCAGAACAAACCAATGGGGTGGCGAATCACACCTCGAGGAACAATCCGGTTGATCTCACCACTTTTCGTGTGCAGGCCGAACTGGTCGATGTGTTTGAACTTTGTCAATGAGATAGATCAAAAGTACTCACGGTCAAGTTCAAAGGTCCAAGCACTTCTGTCTTGATGTGCAAGATACACATAGCTCTGATATGAACGGCATTAAGACGGTGACAGAACGTGTATCCCATGATGGTACGTACTGCGGCGATGCTTGCTGGGTCTAAACGCAAGTCCTCATTGGCCAAGATTGACTTGTCCGTCGCCAATTTCTCCAAGCGACCATTTAGAATTGGTCCGTCAACAATCACATTTGAAATCTGTGTAATTAGTATATCAGAATGGCCACTAATCAAACATTAAAAATACCCACGTGAATATTTTGGGGTCCAAACTCCTTGTTCAGCGACTGAGCCAGCGCACGTTCACCGTGTTTCCCTGCGGAGAACGCCGACGTCGTTATATTACCACGCCAGGCGGCGGTTGCAGATGTGAAAATGAGCGCGCCTCGTTTGCCGTGCTTATTCAGTCTGGTCTCGGTTTCAGCTCCCAGCCGCGGCATTCGAATATAGCTATGGTTTGGGCTTACTCAAGGTCCTTGAAAGCAAGAATAGACTCCCTTGCAAAGGCAAAGGCAGCAACTATGTTAGTCTCTACAGCGTGGCATAACCGTGTGAGTTTCAAGACCGTTGAGTGATTACGCTCACTTACGAACACTGTCCTGCACTATTTGTTCTGTGATTTCAAGGAAGGGACGCCGGACATTGTGAGCGACGTTCCAAACGGTCACGCGAATCTCCCTATTCGGCCAATGTTTCTTAATTTCGTCAAAAACGCCATGAATATTCTCATAAGTGTAACTCGTCACAGGAAACCCTGCAGCCTTGCGGCACCAAGACAATGTCAGTGGACACGCACCATCACCTACGCTTAATCACTCACATCGCCCCCGTTTGCAGAAATTTCCCCAGCAATATTCTTCAAGTGCTCAGGGTTGCGCGCGATCAATGCCACCGAGTAACCGTCTTTCGCAAACGCGCGGCTGGTAAAGTAAATATCCTTACGGTTCTTTGGAACGAAGAAACTCACGCGGCGGCCGCGCCAGTTCCTAAAAGGAATAAGAAAAGGAATAACCTTGAGGAGGACTAGGCTGGAACTCACCGGACCCGTTTCCTACGCCCGCTACAACACAAATTGGCGCTTGAGTTGACATCTCCGCACTAATGATGACTCGACGGTGTATTTACTGTGGTGCTTGATGTACGGGGGTGGCAAATATTGTAAATGGATGCCCGAACTTATACTCGAGCTGAGTTCGAGGCCTCGGTCAACGATGCCCTAGGGGCGTGTAGAATGACAAAGAAAGCCCGCAGTGGATGCGGTGGCCCGGTCACACGGCTATGTTATGTCAGGATAGATTGCAAGTTATGTCGTCAATTTGGGCTTTGAGCTCGACAGAAGGACCCAGGCCGGTTGGGAAACGGCTATGATGGATGAATGAAAGCCGGAATGATCGAAGTCTGTGATATGAGAGACGATTAGGTAAAACATAAGCATGGCTATGATAGCCACGTGAACTTGCCACATGGTGAACACGAGGGACTCCGGCATCCATACCTCCACCCGAACTGAATTGTACATTTAACCCATAATCTCCATCTATCCAGCCGGGTGTCAAGCGGTCGATCAATTGCAGGGAACCACGCATTAAACTCTTATCGCTTATCGGTGTTCAGTCTAGCCATATATAATGTGTGAGTTGGCAGCGCCTCATTCAAAAATCGGCCCCGCTCAACTGAAATTGGACAACCATAACCTCGAGACTCACCAGGGGCAGTGAATAATGCAAGGTACAGATTCCACAGGGGGTAGAATACCTGGTGTGATCGTATATATTACACCGACAATCCGAACCTCGGAGGTCCATCGTATATTGAAGAGCAGGGAGGCTACGTAGCCTGTAATATCGAAAGTTCGCCCTGGCAAAATCTTTTAGGTCTAGTGGTGAGATTTTTTCGAGCTTCATACTTGTTCAGTCATAGGGTAGATGGGCTTAGTGGCTCTTGTCTTTGATGTGACAAATCCCCGGTTCGGCCTTTGTAATATCCTCAGGTTATAGTATATACCGGCCGTAAAGTAGAAATGTTATATTTGATGAAAAAGCTTCCATTGCAGGGCAACCAACATTCCAGGTATGTAATTACATCCCGCTCCTATCATTCCAACATGGCTCGGGTCCATTTGAGCCATTTCACTCATTAATCCACGCATTTATTCGGATATTTACCAGGTTTCATGTGCAGGGCGTACTGTGTATGACCAAGTTAGCCAAGTCCCAGGGACCAAAAGCTGATCTTACAATCAAGTTCAAACGTCCAAGCAGAGCGATCCTGGTTCACAAGGTACAGATAACTCTATATACCGATCAGTTCTTATATCTTTCACTCTCCGTTTCGTAGGTAACACTCACATTCGCGATACTCTCAGGAGACAGTCTCTTATCTTCATCTTCTAGAATTGACTTGAAGGCATCAAAACTAGACGTACGATCGGTGAGTATCACACCATCCACAATGACGTTGGATACCTAAGATAGCCAAAGTGATGAGCGCTGCTAGTCTAGATATCCGTAGCCTGGACTACACACGTGGATGTTCTTGGGCCCAAATTCTTTATTGAGTGACTGTGCCAACGCACGTTGCCCAGTCTTTCCAGAAGCAAAGGCCGAAGTCAACTTGTTTCCTCGCCAGGCAGCCGTTGCAGATGTGAAAAGTAGCGAACCACGTTTGCCCTTGTCGTCCAGTCTATGCAGAGCAATCAGCCACGTTCAAGCCCTGGTTGCGCATGAATCAACTTACTCGAGATCCTGGAACGCCAACAACGCCTGGCGAGCAAACGCAAACGCGCCAATAATATTCGTCTCTACGCAACACTAAATTCAACATCAAATTATAACACCTACCAAATTCAAAACTCACGTGTACTCTCCTCGACCTCTTGCTCTGTCAATTCCAAAAACCCTTTACGAACAAAGAGCGCAGCATTCCAGAGCGCAACGCGAATCTCGCCATCGGGCCAGTACTTTTTGATCTCGTCAAACCCGGACTTGACCTCCGCGTGGGTGTACGCTTTGATCGGGAAGGCTGCGGCCTAATGGGTGCGGCTGAGCTCAGTTGCCATCGATGGGGTGTGCTACCTACCTCTCCACCTTGGGCTTGGATACCCTTGGCTGCGTTGGCTAGACTCTCTTGGTTTCGGGCGATGAGTGCGACCCTATATCCGGCTTTTGCGAATGCGCGCCTAGGGGGAGTCAGGTTATGGCAACGAGCGGTGTTTTTTTAGATAGGGGCTTACGCAGAAGCTGCTCCTGTACCTACAAATCCGATGCAATCGGTTTAGGATATCGAGATGCCAAGAGAGAGAGCACGTACCGGCTCCATTGCCGACACCGGCGACTACGAAAATGGCTTTGCGAGCGGCTGCGGACATTGTGAGTTGTGTGTGGGACTTGGTGCAAAGTGAGTGTATATATGCATGCTGGATGCCCGCAGGCTGAGTAAGGT
>WSTI01007732.1:4592-18841 GCA_019616915.1 Ceratobasidium sp. 423
ACATGTCTCCGTTCCCATAGGGCTGGAGCCCCATTATTGCCCGCATGCACCGCTTTGCACTTGGCGATTGCCTTGTGTACATGTATGCGCGTATATCCTTGTTCAATCTTCTGGATGCTCCTGTCGAGGGGAGATCTGAGTGTAAACCAAGACAAATCAAGACATGGTCATACGACTTGTCCACAAATGAGACTCGTTGAATACTAAGCGCTCCAGGTACTGAATGAATGTGATCAACCGTCAACTGTCAATGTAGAGCGGTCCTTGCGTTCTTGGCAAAGCATTTTCTTCCCAGCCTCAGATTCAAGCTCAAGCTCAACCCCCACCTCGCCCCTTCATGCTTAACTATATTGTTACCATTGCCCTTTTCGTCGCTCCGGTCATTGCTGAGCCGGTGCGTATAGACTACTCGTAGTATTTGTAACCTGCTAATGTCGCGATAGCGGACTAATGCGACTTGTATTGACTTGTTTTGGGTGAGCGTTTCATTAAAGTTTCCACTCCTCTAATTTAATTCGGGGTATTTTCTAAGTCCTTCAACTCCCGCAGTCAAAGCCCCTGCCTAGTTGGCGCCTACCTCGGCGCTCAATGCTCGACAACTAACAGTGAGTCGAGCACCTGAGATTGCTCTAGATGTTCATTAATGGTAATCGTTGCGTAGCTATGGTAGTCCACGCCCTCCCAGGTATTGGCGGCGGTCCTGTAAGCATGGCCGACTGCGCAGTCAGTTTTACAACTGATTATATTTTGTTGGCTAGTATGGTTTTACCGCTGAGGGGGGCAATAACTGTGTGTAAGTGGCGTAATACAGACTGATGATGACAAAATATTGAAATACGAGGGAAAGGTGCAACTCGGTGATGTGGAACCTTCTTTCAGCCTGTGCTTTATGCCAGAGGGGTCTCTCCGGCAGGTGCGTTGTCCCTAATCACGACTAGAGCCCTTAACTGATTCCAATCATAGCTGGGGACAGTGGACCGCGTCCTGCCCCAGTAGCATGATTAATATCGGAAAATATCCCATTCCTCTTCCTGCAGGTGTTGCTGTTCCTTCGTGGGCATACTACGACTTTACGACAGCCGAATATTTTAATGTTGCCACAGGTTCGTTACCTATTTGAATGCATTGATATAACCTGACTTGATGCGGCATGTGCAGCATCGCAAGTGTCAGGTGAGTTTTGGAGAATACTTATATGTGGATCATTTAACCTAATTACCTCTCATTGACAGGACGCGAGTCCACAGCCGTTTCTGGTGCCACTGCTACCTCTGCACCCGATCCCTTGCCAACCCAATCCCAGTCGAGCACTAACATGGGCGCCATCATTGGAGGCGTTGTAGGAGGTGTGCTGGGAATCGCTCTCTTTTGCCTGATTGCGTTTATCCTCGTGCGGAAACGCAAGCCTGAAAACCCAGAGACCAATTACCCTGAGGCTGGCAAGAAACCGCCTATGACCGCACGGGACAACCTGGCCACTCCGATGACGGGGCAGGTACCTCAATATCAGTTTAGTGTTCCAAATCAACCGGTGTCGACCCCGACATACAAGCCATACAGCCCAAGGTAAAGCATCATAGTCTTTTGATTTTTATTCTCTACTCACTCGCACAGTGGCTCGGCGACGTTCCCGAGTGCCCCCGTTACACCTGCCACCGGATATCATGCTGAACCACTCCCGTACTCTTATCATCCTCAGGGAAGCCCGGGAATGCCACCGCATCCCACTGCTCCCCAAGCTTGAGCGGACCCCACTTGAAATGGGCACTATTCTTCCGTAGCTGGTAAATTGGGTTTGGTTATTCACTAGCTGCTGTAGTTTATCTTTGTTTAGCCTCATGAACGATACGAAGTTATGTCTTTTGTGGATGGTCTATTGTGAACGTTTGTTGTCACTTAGACAACTTTAAGGCTCCAGTCATGAGTAGATTTGCGGAAATAAATGATAAATATGAATGATTTAACATTGCTCGTATCATGACGCCCCGCCCAACCAACGAACCCGCGAGTACCGATGGTCGTCCAGTCGGTTTTCTCGAAGAAATCGTTACTACAGTATGCAGTGTGGGCGGCTTCTACAAGTTGGGCTTAGGAGGTCATTGAACAGGCGCATATAATGTAGACCACACGGAGACCGAGACATCTATCATATATATTCTATCAAACAATAATAGGATGGTTGTAGTTCAAGCTGACCAAATTCCGGAAGGCCCGATGAAAACCCAGTGACATCCATGGAACGCGACCTGAATTGGTCGGTTTGAACCGCCCTAATCTTACACCTAGAAACTCCAATTCATAGCATGTACACATAGCTCAACATCGCAATTATACAGAATAGGTTGACCCAATATCCCCGAACTTCAGGTTGGAAAAAGTGACCGACGCAGCTGGCTGAGGTTCTATCGGGGGAGTAGACGAATCTTGGCAGGGGCCGCGAACAACGCCAGGATCAGCTGCCGAACGATCAGCTGGATAGTTGCTATCGAGCCACTTCATCTGGGTAACATCACTCCCGCTAACAGTCATCGCCAAGACCAATCCCGAGTCGAGTGCATCCCCCAGTGACTCGAAGCCGCCCTTGGTGGCAAACGTATCATCATCGCCAAAGAACGCCTTTTGAGCAGAGCAGTACTTCTCGGTGATAGAGTCGTAGGCGGCCAATTCAGAGAAAGAGCTCTTGGCGTTTTGAATGACTTTACCGTTTTGGACGTACAGGCGACGGATCTCGCTGAGCGCGCCAGTCGTGGTGTTATCTGCGGTGATGAACTGGGTGACGACGGTTATCTTCTTGTTGGTATCAACGGTCATGCCATGGCCATAGTAGGTTTTATTTCCCAGACGGTAAGGATTGAAGTCACAACCGTCTGAGTCGCAGTAGTCCGTACACTCGGTGCCGGAGCAGCGGGTCTGTCCTTGGACAGTACAAGGGTTGGCGAAGTATACGGTAGAGTAAGAGTTGGCCTCCCAGACGTCCACCTTGTTGCAGCAGGTACCGTAGAGGCCGCTCCCGGTGTTAGGATCTGTATTTGAGCCTTGCCAGTTGAGGACGTTTGCCTGCGAAGGCATTCAGCGACTCAAATTAAGTAAGGGATAACTACCACTAACCTGGCCGTTGATAAATTTGACGGTCCGAGGACATTTAGGATCGCAATATCCAGTCCCGTACTTCGCACCCGCCTTGTTGTTCGGGTACTTGGATAAGCCACCGTCGGCGTCCATCTGAGCAAAGTAGAGCCCGCCATCAAAGCCGCATGGAATATTCGAAACATCAACGTCGAAAGTAAACTCTTGGTTTTTGAGCTTGAATAGTTGATAAGTGGTGTCGTTGGCCATCAGGTACACGCGAGATCCTCTATAGTTATAACTGGTCTGCTTCAACGTGAGGGCGGAACCGCTTGTAATGATGCCGAATGTGCCCGAGTAGTCAGCACCGTCGAGCGCACAGTTCTTGGCGCATGTATCGGGATCGGGGCATGTTGAAGAGTCCCATGTGTTCCCAGTATAACAATTAGAATAGCCATCCACGATATGGACCCAACGCCAGTCGGCGTCGAGTACAACCCGTCCTTGGGACTGAGACTGGCAACCTCCAGATTTGGTACATGATTGCCAGGTGAGTGAAGGATGAACTTCTGGGACCATATTGCCGGGCTGCTGGGAGGAAACCAAAAGTAGGAAAGATGAGATCAAAAGCGTGGTAAAAACCATCCCAGCTGAATATTCAAGTCTAATCTAGCCCCGAGGTGCCGACTCTTGAGATAGGGATGTCCATTATATACCCTCCAGTACTAGCTAAACCATTCAATTGGGAAGGAGCACGCGATCACTTATCTCCCCATAAAGCTGCACCCAAGTGCAAGTAATCATCCGAATAATGCCCAAGGTGAACTGTCACTGGCAAACTCGGCTTGATCCCCCACTGGCCGAGAAGTCCAGCCCGAAGTATACCCGGTTCCATATCACTAAAGGTTTCGAGCCCGTCCTCGATATCGAATCCCACTCCCCGCGCTCTAGCGGAGCTATCTGGCGGTCAGTACAACTTCACTTTTGGACATGCCCAGCTGATCCCCGACGTGGCCGAAGGTCGCCAAACGGGGTAACTCTTCCATAAGTTTGATACCAGATCGATGGCCTTGGACTAGTGAGCAAGAGTAAAAATATCTAGCTCGTTCCTAGTAAAAATAGTCGAGTCATGTGTTAGACCATGGCCAGGGGCAAGCGGAGGTACCATTTTTGGCGTGACCAGAATTACTGAATGAATGAAGAATAGCCACATGTATGCATCCTCACGGACTGCGTCACCATATGGTGGAACGGATCACGGTTCTTGGCTCCTAAAGCCCCTCATATGATCCCCGCGCGGTGCTCGCACGATACACCACCAACAGTCACAAGCTATTGATCAACCGCACCACTACACAAAGATCACTTACAAGACATTATCTAATGGCCGAATAGTTTCCATTTGATCACTGGGATACGTAGTGATAGGAGGGAAGTCGGCATGCAGCTTTGATTGATGACAAACATCAGAGCGCTTGGGAGAGTCAGAGCGGGATAAGATATACGTACATCCGATTTTCTTGCGTGGCTGTTCTGTGCGCGCATGGGCACCGAAGCGTGCCATCGAGGGCAATTGCAACAAGGAAAGCCTGGTAATAGCGGCCTCCGAGCCCGGTTCTCCCCGATAGCTGGTGGATCAACACATCCAAGATTTATGAATCAAATCGTTTCGACCGGGACGAATGTTGATTAATTAACCTAAACTAGGAACAAATGGCATCCCCTGACGATCATCATGGCGACTCTGGTGCGTTTCAGGCACCTCTTACCGTAGAAGCACCAACGAAGAATGAGCAGCGCCACCGCGCGCAAAGAACGACCTAGTATGCGCGCATATATGCAGCTTGAGGCCGCCCCCTGACACGCGATATCTTAAAAGGGCAGAGCGACAATGTTTCAGCTAAGGGCCCATTTTCGTGGGCGAAAAACGAAATTCAACCAAAACATTTATTGACCAAATGAAATACAACGTGTGTGTACGACCAATGACCCATTGAGCACACCCACAGATACCTACGGGCAAAACGCTGCTCAGACCCGGGTTTACAATTAGACAGGCAATTACCCACCATTTAAGCAGAGTAGGTCGAACCGATATCGCCGAACTTGATGTTAGAGTATGTGACGGACGCGTTAGGGGTGCTGGCTTCAATGTCCTTGGGAACACCAGAGGTGGTAGCGCAAGTGCCACGAGCGGTACCAGGCTGAGAAGCGGACCTATCGGTGGGGTAGTTGCTATCGAGCCAGAGCATGTTGGCCGTGTGATCATCCCAGATACTGAGAACCAAAACCATGCCCGAATCAAAGGCCTTGCCCATGTTGGTGTAGCCGCCCTTCTGGGAGAAAGTGTTGGTATCGCTGAATGCGGTCTTCTGAGCAGTGCAGAACGCTTCGGTAATCGAGTCATAGGCAGACATGCCGGAGATGTTGGTCTTGGAGTTCTGGATGACCTTGCCGTTCTGGACGTACAAACGGCGGATCTCCTTGAGTGCGCCAGTGGCAGTACCGTCGGCGGTGATGAACTGGGTGACGACGGTCATCTTCTGGCTGGTATTCACAGTGTAGCCTTTGCCGTAGAAGTCTTTGACACCCATGCGGTAGGAGTTGAAATCGCAACCAGCCTGGTCGCAGTAGCTCGTGCACTCGGAGCCGGAGCAGCGGGTCTGTCCTTGGACGGTACAAGGATGCGGGGTGTATGCGGTAGAAATGGAGTTGGCCTCCCAGATATCCATCTCGTTGCAACAGGTGCCGTAGCGACCGGTGCCCGAGTTGGGATCTGTGCTCGCACCTTTCCAATCGAGAACGTTAGCCTACCAAAAAGGTCAATCGGATTAACTTTAGCGACTGGTATAGTTATGCTAACCTCGCCGTTGATGAACTTGATATCTTTAGGACATTGGGCATCGCAGTACCCAGTTCCGTACTTGGCACCGGCCTTATTATTGGAGTACTTGGCCATGCCACCGTCGGCCTCCATCTGGGCGAAATAGAGCGCGCCGTTCAGGCCACACGGGAGGTTGGAAACATCGACATCAAAGGTAAACTCTTGGTTCTTGAGCTTGAACATCTGGTACTTGGTATCGTCGGCCATTAGGTACACGCGGGACCCAACATTGGTGTTATCGGTCTTGGTGACGAACTTCAAGGTCAGCGAGTTGCCGTTGGCATTAATGCCATAAGTTCCGGTGTAGTCAGCACCATCGAGCGCACAGCCTTGAGCGCATTTCACTGGGTCAGAGCAGAGAGTCGAATCCCACGTCTGGCCGGTGTAGCAGTTGGTGTAGCCGCCAGTGTTGTGAACCCAGCGCCAGTTGGCGTCGAGCACAATCTTGCCTTGGGATTGAGTCTGGCAACCGCCTGACTTGGTGCATTTCTGCCAGGTGAGGGTAGGGTGGACTTCGGCCTTTTGTGTGCCAACTTGTTGAGCGCGAACGGCAGAGAGGAGCGAGAGCGAGAGCAGAAGTGCAGCTGTATTCATGTTGAGCGAGTATCAAGTGGTGAACCGGTGTCGTTTTTTAGTCTCGACAGCCCCGTTATATACTAGGTCGCGCGGCTAATGTCCGGGATACTTTGAAGTCATTTCATAGAGACGGTCCTGCGCTCCGTTGGAGACTCGCGCCAAGACCCAATTAATTATCCGAAAAACAACCAAGAATAATCTATTGTCGGTCACATTCATTCGAGCGCCCTTCGCAAGGACAACGTACCCGAAATGTGACCGAATGCATTTTGGCAACTATGACCAACTTGAGTCATATATTCGTACATTTTAGGAGGCATGGGAACCATGGGGCGTGGTGCTGAATTCTTTCGGGTCAGGTGCATCAAAATCCGAGCTTCGACTGTGTGTTTAATAGGTTCTTGAGGTGACTGGCAGTTGCCGAGCGGTAGAATTGGTCCACGAGGACAAGCAGTCCAGATTTAGCGACAGACTCGCCAAGGCAGCTGATTGGCCGTTCGAGTACAGAGACCACCAGACATTGACCTTCAACAAGGCGGCTTCCTATAAGCCGTGACTAGGAGGTTACTATATGAGCAGTCCGGGGCCAGAGATGTTTACAATGAGGCGAGTTAAACCATCATTGCTCGATTCCCCTAGATTTAACTGGGAAATTCTAAACCCCCTCCATTGCCCTTCAACCGCATGGAACAACAACTTCTCGCCGGTGGGTCCGTTTGGGGAAGATTGGTCTGTGTCGGTTACTCGTGTCCAGTAGGAAAATTAGCCGGGAAGCTCGAAGCAAGCAGTCCAGTCAGCTGACTATGCATATGATTGGGTTTGCGGTTCTAGGCTACGGCTAGGCTAAGGAGAAACCTGGAGAAACCTGTTGGAGGGCGGTGCCACGACGCAAGACGGATCACATGGAAAGCTTGAGGTTGGGGCGATTGTCACCTATTAGAGTTCTTGGCGATTCAAATGGGGCTTTGAATGACTCTTCGAAGAGCGGAGCGCTAGTTCCTGACCTAGACGTGTGACGGTAATGGACCCATGGGGAATTGTGTTATGTTGATATAATCCGATTTTTTCGCGTGATGCCCGCGCCGCGTGTCCCAGTGATTGAGATGTTGAATAGCAATATATAGATTTGACTAGGTGTTGGGTAAAGTCAATCCGAAGGGATCACAATATCACGCCAAGTTTCACCCGCCCGCAATTAGCTTGAATATTTCGAACTAAATAGTGGAGCCCAAATAGAAGCAGGATCCGTCAATAGGGAAGTCATGTCCTGCGGGGCTTCGCAACCGCGTCGTTTTGTGAAATAAAGTAGGGAAGCAGACTAATAATGAAGGCCATATGGTTGCTCGGTGACAGTCATTGGCCCGCGCTAAGAGCAAGCGCTTGGTGTGATTCCAATTTGCAAATATTGTGCTATGATCGACTGCTCGGATCGTCGATCAGGGCGCATCCTGAGCCGACCCTCGTGGCCAACCCGACGACAACTCGCCCCACTCCTTTGTACCGATGTTCCTTCGGGTTCCCAAATACGTCTCACTTGCAATAAAAATGAGGGGCGGCAATAAATAATTGATCGGCCGAGGACACATATAAAAAGGGTCTGTAGGTAGCACTTGGAACCCATTTCTTCCCGCCCGGTGCGTTCCACGTATACCCTTTTTGTTAATTTATCGGCACGGGGAATTTTCTTCGTTATGCTATACCACGCACAGAGCCTCAGCTGCCACCTTTTGTCCTGCTTTGTTCAAATCAATAGGGAAGAATGTGAATCGGTAGAAATTATACTCGGGCTCATCCCTATGTTTGTATGTTGAGAAATTTACCCCTGGAGTCTTCCGACTGAGCCAACACCTTCACGGCAGGATTGCAGGACTGGAATTAACTTTGTCGCCCCCGGGACTAGGGGCCTTTGCCGAAGACTGCTTCCCCAATTGAAGGAGCTTGCGTCGCGCCAGAACCCAGTGTATAGCGTTCAGAAACCATATTATATGATTGTAAGTAAGGAAGGAGAGGTTCCGTCAAATTCCGTGTACGGGCAATAATAAAACCTCTACAGAACATCACCGCTATGCTCACAACAATCATCAGGCCACTGGTGTCCCACCAATCCGTATGTCATCCCTCTCTGGCGCCAAAGCAAGTATCTTAACCCCTAATCTAGTCACACGAACGGTCTGAGTTGCACTCCACCATAAGCGCGGCCAACAACTTTCTTCACTCTGAGCTGATGAACATCAGAACTGTCGTGTCCAAATGGACCCGGGCCAACCCGAATGGACTCGCTACTAGCTCAAGACGCCACATTGGGTCCTGGGAGTACTCCATAAAGCCAGTCGCCCGGCCCACCGCTAGGATAGTCATTCCTCCAAGTGACCCACCAGTACGAGTACACGTTCGAACCCATCAGCTCAAATCATCGGCTACCTTTTCTCGCAGGCGAACATCCCGAACGATGTCCACTACTTCTCAAGAGTCCAAAATCGCTGATATTCTTGAAGCCCTGGAACTCGTAGAACCGCAGGCAGGTCGAACCCGGAGCGATTCTGAATCTTCGTGCTCCGATTCGAGTTGTGTGTCTACGCCCGGCAAAGATAACTTGGATGCGTGCTTTGATTACGCTGGACTGGACTGCAAGCATCCTGTTTTATGAATTACTCCATTCGTTATCCTTTTGATTAGCTGTCCGCACTGTCTTTTCATCTTCGCACTATGTAATTTTTAACCCTTGCCAGACATTTTAGCCCATTGGCACTGTATTCTGTATTTTTTTCACCTATGTCGGCCCTGAGCACATGCTTTCGCCTTACCTGGCAGTATACCCTAATTAGTTAGCACTCAATGATATGTAGGCCCTCACAAGCACTGGGTACAGGAAACATCCTAAATGACATAACGATACGTAAATGTTCCAAAAACGAACGACAAAGCAAAACAAAGCAAAGTAGATAAAATGACCAAATCAAGACGAACCAGAAAAGAAAGCCTTAAGCCCTTTCTTTAGCCTCTGCCCAAGTAAACCACTGGATGTCGGATCCGAGTCAATAGAGTCAAACGACTCGTCCCAGTTCGAACAAGGAGTGCTCGGTCCATGGCTACTAGCACTCGTCGACGAACGCATCGTCATTGGAGAAAGCGGCCATTCCCGTCTTGCAAGTTCTTCCCTTGATACATTCGTGCTTCTGAACTGAAACAACTTGGGGCGCTCTCCCACTCGTGAACTCAAGTTTAAGCTTCCTTTCACCCTCTCGGAGCTCTGGTTCTCGTTGGTTTTCGTTGGCGTCCACCCATAGCGTCTAGTCCTGGGATCCTTAATCCTCAAAACCTTTGGTTCATGTTTAGCCACACGGGGTTGAGTACTCCTTGGTAATGGGGCTGTTTGCAAGACGACCTCGAAGTTATTTGAGCACCATTGTTGAACGAATGAATGGAGCTTTGGGAGTGGGAGGTCGAGGAGATCGTGCGCGTCTGAGAGTGTCGACTTTATTTCTCGGTGTTCATATGGCTATTCAATTTTAATATAATATGAAACGAAGGAAAGGGGTGAGACACTTACGCATAGATGTCCGACTAGTGGTTTGACAATCGCCAGTAGAAGGCAATGAGCGCCCTACGTAAATGCACAGATTAGCCCAGTCCCAGATACGGAAAATAAAACGTACGTTGAACCCAATCTCCGCCTCGGTACACATGTACCCGTACCGTGCAGCTAACACGCAGAGCTGGGGCAACAGTATCCGGACCTTACCAAATACGTCGCGCGACATGTCGATCCGCCCCAGGTCTAGGTCCTTCATCCCCAAAGTACGTTCAAGGCCGAAAGATAGCCGTCAACTTGAGCTCGCATAAGAAACAGACGGCTCACATAAGACGCAACTAGATCGACTATGAGCTCTACAGCCCACCGCTCCTTCTCACCGATGAGCTCGAAGTTTGAGAGAAGAAGGTAGGTCACGAATACGGCGTTGTAAACCATTTGTCCGATGGAGGTGAGTTGGGTTGCCCGCTCAAGGGGTGAGGGTAAGCGTTAAGGAAAGTATGGATAGGAGAGACACCTTGGGTATTGAATAGGGGCTCGTGCAGTCATCGTCATGTGAGCGGTGCCAAAACAACGCATACAACTGGTGGCTATGCTGACGATCATCTTTCCTTTTCGGATCATAAAAATCACATGCTTATGAAATTTATTTCCTTAAAAAATATTCATCAGTTCCAATCAAAACAAACAAGAAAAAGGAATATATACAACAGATACGAGCAGCTGCAGATTCACAGTAGGTTTCATATGAGACAAAAACCTGTCCTTTTTGGGACCCAATGAGCGGATCAGAAAGTAGTCTTGTTACCCTTGAACTCGACGGCACCGCCGGTACGAGCTCCTCCACGGGATGCACCTCGTCCTCCACCGCGGCCACCTCGTCCTCCACCACGCCCTCCGCCTCGTCCACCACGATCACCACCCCCAAATCCGCCTCGTCCGCCACGGTCACCACCTCCGAATCCGCGTCCTCCGCCTCGTCCGCCGCGCGCGCCTCCACGTCCTCCAGCACCGCCTGCACCTCGGGGCTGAGAGTAATCCAGCCTCAACGTTCGTCCGTCAAGTTCCTTGCCCTTCATAGCCTCATACGCCTTGGTCGCACCGGCTTGGTCCCCAAACTCGACATACCCGAACCCTTTGGGCTTGCCGGTCTCTTGGTCGGTGGGAAGTCGGACGTGAGTCACATCGCCAAACTCGCCGAATACAGTCCAGATGCTGTCTTCGTTGGTGTTCCAGGACAGGTTACCGATGAAAAGCGTTGTGCTTGGTTCAGACTCGGTGTCACCGAATACTTGGGCTCGCCTCTCGGGGTTGGGTTGACGGGGTTGCGAAATATCGACATTGATCTCCCGGCCGTCGATTTCCTTGCCGTTCATCTCGGCTACAGCTTTCTGAGCCTCGGCGGGGGACGAAAACTCGACGTATGCGAAACCACGAGATTTGCCAGAGTTGCGATCCATTTGGACACGGGCCGAAGTGACGGTGCCGCAGCCCTGGAACTCCTGGGCCAACCAATCGTTGTCGACGTTCCAGGAGAGACGGCCTACAAAGACGGTGTTGGACTCGCCAGCTTCGGCGGGGGCAGCCTCGGTTTTGGCTTTCTTGACGGGGGCTTGAGCGGGCTCTTCGGCCTTGCGTTTGCCTATTGCGGTGTTATTAGCTGATTAAATGACATAAATGAGGAATTTGAATGCACCGTTGGCGGTGGTGACAGCTGGAGCATCCTTCATCACAACGTCACCGTCTTCGTCAGAAGAATCCGAGGAGTCACTCGAGTCGGAATCTTCAGCCTTGACCTACCGCAACTCGTTAATATATATGCTAGGCGGGACAAAGGTATTAATTACTCACAGCAGCAGGCTTAGCCGGTGCAGCCTTAGTAGCAGGCTTTGCCTTTGCATCCTCCTCGTCCGAAGAATCCGAATCAGATGAGTCCGACGACTCGGTCGATTCCTCTTTCTTGGTGGCAGCAGCAGGCTTGCCGTTCGCCGCAGGCTTAGCAGCAACAGGTTTAGCCTTAGCAGGCTTCTCATCCGAGTCAGAGTCAGAATCCGAGTCGCTCGATTCACTACTATCCTCCTTGGTAATAGTCTTGACCTTGGTCACAGGCTTAGCAAAGGCTATGGCTGATTTCGCGGCCTTGGTAGGCTTCTCGTCGGAATCTGAATCAGAGTCCGAGTCGCTCGAGTCGCTAGAGGTATCGGCCTTCTTGGCAGGAGCAGGCTTGCCATTTGCGACAGCAGCCTTTACAGCGGGTTTCGCAGGCTCAGAATCGGTGTCAGAATCGCTCGATTCACTGCTGCTGCTGTCGTCCTTGGCAGCTGCCTTGCCATTTGGCTTTACCGCAGCAGCTTTGGAGGGCTCATCGTCCGACGAAGAGTCAGAATCCGAGGAAGAGTCCGAGTCGGCGGGTTTGGCGGCAGGCTTGGCTGGAGATGCCTTCTGTAGTCAATAAATGTTAATTGAATGGATCGTGCACGGAAATGAATTGACTTGCGGCGCCATTAGTTTTGGCTACAGGCTTGGGAGGCTCATCCTCGCTAGACGACTCTTCAGACGACGAATCGCTCGACTCGGCGGGTTTAGGAGGAGGAGCAGCCTTCTTCTACAACTCATGGCTGAATACCGCATTGAAACGTAAATAACAATCACTAGACGTACCTTGTCCTTGCCCTTTACAGGAGCTGGAGCTGGAGCTTTAGCCTTGGGAGCCTCAACCTTTGCAGCGGATTTAGTCTTGCCCATTTCGTCTCAGATATAAAGTGAGAGATGGGACAGGTGGGTGTGGTGGGGACAAGAAAATGATCAGCACCAAATTGCCGATTCGGCGCTTATTTATTCAATTACGCTATCTTCCTCCAAAATTTTGGATTCGGACCGGCCCTAAATGAAAAGCAAATATTTAACCCCGAAATGAGGTGATCTTCAAAGCTCAACTTCTTTTCGTCTCTCCATGCGTGTCGGCGGTGGCTTGCGCCAGTTTGTATTCTAGGTCGTAGGTCGCGGTGCGGATGGACAAGAGACAAAGTTCAGTGCTCGATGATGATTAACCTATCACATTCAAGCTCAACAGTCAGATCTATGATGTTGACTATTACTTCTGCAATCCTGAGAGCACTCGCTTTGTCTTTTGTCTATCTGCACCTGCGGTCGGCCTACACTCGGGTGTCTATCTCATTGGTGAGTCTACTTTCACTTTTCACGGGTATGATGTCCTACGCATGTATTACCGGAGCGGGGGAACCAAAGGTTCAGCTCGACGTTTGCTCGGACGCATGGGCTCGTTTTGGGTCTGTGTATCCGTATGGGTGGGCGTTGGGCGTTCTCCGTAGTGACTTTTTCTCATAGTTACACTGACCCGTCTTCTCCAAACCTCTTTCTGGTCTGCATACTGACGGTCTTGCTTCAGGTGTACGTTTTATATTTTTGTTCGTGTAATTACGTTACTTGCGCAATGTCCAATGTAAATGCGTCAATCGTCAAATAGATCTTCCTCCCTTTGTACTCGTGCGAAGAACTCCACTCCGTCTTTGCCTTTTCCGTCTTCTCCTGGTTGTTCCCCGAGTGAGTCCCAGAACACTCGTTCAGCTTCACGGGCAGCTGCGTCCGAGCCTTCTGTGAGATGGGTTGTCGAGTATGGGTGTTTTTCCTCTTCCCTTGGTGGGGGTTGTAGAGATTGATCTGCGTGTCGGACTACGATCTTGTCGACCTCTCGTTCCCGCCAATATACCTCTCCCCAAACCTCGGGCTTGGGAGAACAAGCGTCTAACACCGCTGATATGTACTTGGCAAAGTACTCCTTGGGGTCTTGAGTCGATTGAGCCGCAAAGTACAATATACCTGCGTCTCTGTTAGCATTAGTAAAACAACCGCCGGATAGTGAACGTACATTTCCCGTCTGGGCAACTCATCGTACTAGCCCCATTGACAAGTACACTCACTGCTCCTTCCTCGGATGGGAAGATGATGATGCTTTCGTCTAGTTTCGTCTCTTCCGCGGGCTGGTCGGACTCGGGGGCTGGCTGGTCGGAGGGAGAAGCAAACGTAGTCGGAGAGTCCGTGATGAGTATCGCGCGGATCGTGTTGGTTAACTTGGGCTCGGTGGGTGCGTCGGACTTAGTTTCACCAGACGGGCTGGGCGTATCCAAGACACTCGCAAGCCACTTCTCAGGCCCAATAACCATTCGCGCT
>WSTI01007734.1:0-11926 GCA_019616915.1 Ceratobasidium sp. 423
TCAAGTACAGAGTCGGAATCCGAGACAAGAGCGAAACCAAAAACACAACCTACGAAACCATAAACACGACTTTACGGGAAACTTCATCTAACACGCGCCAACCAAGCGCTCCACAACCCAATCCCTCGCATCCTCCAACTCCTCGCTCGAATCAAACACCGCGTCACCCAATGCGACCCTCAGCGCCAACGCGCTCCCGCCTGTAGGAGTCAACACGCCCTCTGGGTCGGGGTATACTTTTCGGTGGAGCTCTAGTGCCTTGATGAGAGCTCGTACACCTTTGATCTTTTCCGACTCCGAGGGAGAGGAGGTAGGAGACAAGCGAAGAGTCTCGAATGATTCGACAAGCGAGCGGAGTGTAGGAGATTGTAGACCACGACCGAGATGGCACACAGACTTGGTCGCCTCTTCAGTTTCCTCTTCGTCCTTTTCATCCTTTTCGTCCTCGGGTTGGGATGCCTTGACAAACTTTCTCACGGCTAGATCAAACAAGACATCGACGACCTGGCTGGCAGCTATGAAGTCAAACACATCATCATTGGTCGTATCGGATGTAAGTCCTGATCCAGAGAGGGCGGAGAGATAAGCTTGCTCGGCGTCGTGCAAGGGGAGGGAGAGGACTGCCGTCCGGACGTTGGTCACAGGCGAGGATTCGGGGCGTGGCGTTCCAGGCTCAGAGGGGGTACCAGGCTCAGAGGGAGTTGGTTCTTCCGCAGGGATTTGAGCAGCCCGAGCCCAAGACCTCTTTGCAAGTGGGGCACATACCGGGGCCAACAATAGCCCCAGAACCGCTTCGCGCTCGGATTCTTCCTCCTCGGGATCGGGAGTAGAAAAGTAGAGAGAGGTAGCCGCCCAGATACGCGAGAGGGTAGATAGCTCGCGACCTGCGAACGCGGCAAATGAATAACCGAAGAGCATAGATGATGAAGATAAACGAACCTTTGGCCAAAACCTTTTTTGCGCCCTCGATTCCTCCTTGTCCGTGCCTCTTGGCACTCATGGATCGGACCCAACTCCAGACCAACGAAAGCAACAGCACAATCGAAAACACGGTGTGGGCCGCGTGCGCAAAATCCCATGGAGTCTCCACCTTTCCACTCGGGGAGATAACAGGAGAAATAACCGATCCAGAGTGGGTGTGGTGGGAAGCAGCGGAAGACTGGCCCTTGAAGAACGAGAAGAACAAGAAAACACCGAGAAGGTATTTCCCGTTGTCCGAAGGGGCGGGGGCGATCGCCACAGGCGCCGCATTCGGGAACGTTTCGGTCTGGGGAGACTTGCGTGGCCGGCCGCGCTTTCGCTTTTCACCTGCTTGTTGCGGGGGCGAGAGGCTTGGGTTATTGGAAGTGGGCCGAGCGCGTTTAGCCTTAGGCTCGTCTCCATCGGAATCATCGTCCTCCCCATCACCCTCGGCTTCAGGTTGATCATCCACACCGAGCGAATCCGTCTCCGGCCCGCCGTGCACACGAACCCACTCGGCTTCCCATTCCCGAACGACTTCCTCTCCGCTAATGCACTTGACCAAAGCTTTCAACCCTCCAACCTTTCCTTCGAGCCTCTTTTCTCGGCGTTTGAGAACCCGGATATATTCGGTAGCCTTTCCGAGAACGCTCGCTTTGGATGCTTTACGTGCCGGTCGGACACCGTCACACAATCCGTGTTCGTCTGGCTGCTCGTTGGGGAAGGCAGCCTTGTCGAGGACTCGTAGGGCCGGAACAGCGTGTCTGAGGGCTGTGATGCGGGTATTTAGGTTGGTACGGTACCGACGTTCGATGGTTGTGTGCGACGTCTTTGTGCGTAGAGGGGGAGGAGCAGGCTTGGCCGTCGTGTCCGGTAGGGTGGGGATGGCAGGTGCTGTCGTAGGCTGATTAAATGCAGCAGAGAAAAAGTCTGGCATAGACTGGGCATTTTGAAGAATTGCGAGGTATTCGTTCGAGAGTGCTGCCTCGTTCGGGTCTATTGCGGAATTAGAGGTCAACTTGGGATGGATTTGAGAACAAAGTACTTACCTAGTTGCATCGCAGCGAATGCATTGGGGTCTGTTGGAGCTGGATTGGGATTGGCACCAGTTTTTGGAACGGGAGGGAGACTGGGCATGACAATGCCCGGCATGGTACCCGGGATATGGGGTTGGAGTTGATGCATCTGCGGTTGTAGTTGAGGTTGGGGCTCCTGGGGTTTTACAGCACGAGTCCTGGCAAGTATACGTTGGGCAATATCGTCTGCAGCGCTGAGCGGCTCTTGCTTGGGTGTCTCCAACGGAGGAATATCCAAAGTTGGGGCCGATGGAATAGACAGTAAATGCGAAGCACGGGCAGTAGCAAACTTGCTCTTGGGAAGCGCTTGGTTCGGATTGATTACCGAGGGGAGCTCGATAGTAGTGTTAGGAGTATCTCCCAGTCCATCGAGGTCAAGAAATAGCATTGCGGGATCGATAAGTGGTTTATTTGTGTCGTTCCACTGTTCCCATCCATCAATGGACATGCCGAGTTCTTGCATGGTAGCTTGAAGGCCAATATCCGGCATAAACTGCTCGAACCCGAGATCCGGACTTTCCGAAGTCGATCCCGACGACGATCCAGCCAGCTGGTTGTATGAGAAAGAGTTTGCTGGAGACGAGATGTGTTGGTCGTCAGAATCCGTGTCCCCCGACGAGATTGATGGTGGCGACAACGAGGCCGCAGGCGAGAGTGATTCGTAGTTCATTGCAGCCTGAGTCAAAAATACAGAATGTAAAATCTGGAAACTCGGACCTGGTGGTGGTGGGAGGACACTGGACGCTGGCCGACGGTTGCTGGAGACACCCGATTTGATGTCGTACCACTCGCGGGTGGCAGTGCTCCTCGTACGATCCGAGGGTCACGTGCCACAGCCTCCGACGCACTTCTTTCCAATTCGAGCTCTATTTCACTTCAAAGTGTACAAACTTCGCTTGATTAGTCCAGTACGAGCTCTGGAATCCTATCACGACACCCGATCCGATAGTCGCAAGTCGACTACGAAGACCGGAATACATCTCCGTTGTCCTCGCTACGGTAGCGTAGAGACCAGCAGAACAAAGGTTGACTGAGAATACTATCAAGGATCGAGATCCCGTCGATGAATCTGGCACAGTGTAGATCGTTTAGAAGAAACCAGAGTCAACTATCAAACTCAAATAATTTCTCCGTATCGGCCGAGGTAGAGAGGCACCAAAATGACCGTTGTTACTCTTGTGGGCTCGCAACCAGTCGCACTTCGGACCGCGATGTCTGACGAGCGCCACCGCAGGCTGATGCAAGAGGGGATGAGCTAAACCAATATACGAGGCTGCAGAATGGGGGCGCAGCCTTGCGTAGCGGTAATGCTGGCTTGTAGCCCCCGTAGGGGCTGGTCACGAGCCCAGATGGCCTGGTCCTTCCTCCAGCATGTCAAGGAAACGCTACCACCTAGTTTCAGCCTATCTACCGCGCGGGCATTCAACGCCCACCCCCAAATCGTATTCAACTAGACACCTAGATCTGGGTTGTTATTGACATGCATACACTTGACGTTCGGATTCCAATAATAGCCGTACATTGGCTCGTCCATTCAAGTTTAAACGTGGGCATATGTCAATCCATCGTTGGGCTTCAAATGTTCAGCACAACCATTTGTTGAAATGACTCTAGGCACCGAACTCTCCATTATAATGAAAAGTCCCTTGGCACAACTGTATCCGCTTGCGAGGGACAACCCGGGGGTGCCTGCCCGTAGGTTCCTGTGAGACGGATGCATACATACTGGATGAATCGTACCTATCAGCAATGCACCTGCCCGAAGAAACACCTATGTCTACCCGATGTATATATATGCGTGCGGGGCCACTTTGCAAAAGGCACACACGGGCACACACCAAGTGTATGCGACAATCGGATCCAACAGGCGACCCTGAGCAGTACACGTGCTCTTTCTCCCCTCAATCACAATATATATATAAATCAATCGCACAAAAAACATATCGTTTAGGAGGACATTTGATATCGGTGCTCAGGGCTGCCTACAAGATCCACGTGTTGCATACCTGACCTCCGGCGCTAGTGGCGGTGTAATAACAAGTGGCTATAGGCGGAGACGGGTTTACCAGAAGACGACGATGTCGCCCTGCGCATAACAACCGAATATATCTGAGTGCGTGTGAAGACAAATATTTAATATACTATGCGTCGTACTTGGTGGCTCGGCCTCTAGATATGCCGATTTAAACAAGTATGGCGTAGGCATATGCACGATGCCGGTCGGTTATAAGCGCGCGAGAATGAGTCCCCTCCTACCAAGTGAATTCCGCCAGACCTATTGTCTTTAATAGGTGGAATCGGAGCTGGAAACCGGCGCCGACCGGCAGTACCCATCATATGGAATGATACGGAAAATCGTAGACACCTATCCAGCTCCTTTGCGTTTGTAGCTACTTTGTACCCCCCCCCCCCCTAAACACTGGATTAAGTAGCACGCGTGCTCAATTGCGAGTCTGTCTCATTTCATTAGGGTAATGAGCGTCTTGGGTATGCCTAAAAGTTGGTGCAGAATCTATCGATGCCGCGCGCCTAACTCCAAATCACACATAGTCATTTTCTAGAACACGACACCGGCAAGGTCCTTGTGCTCCATTCCGTTACCATGGATCTTATTTTACTAGCTTTACAGTATATATGAGTTCAATTACTAAAACATAGTGTAAAGTACCTTTAAATTAGTGATGGCCAAATTTCTCGCGCCTGTCGACCGTGAATTGATTGCAAATTTCGGCTACACACAAAGTCCTTAATGACCGCGATGAACCATTTACATGCTTATATGAAACCACCCACAGCGAAACTCGCTAGAATAGGTCCCACAGACTTGACCTCGTGTTTTGGTTGGCACCGAGCCTTTCCGGGTACAGATATCAGGATTTGGTTCATAGCCTCGCCCACCTTTCGTAGTGCCCTGAAAAGCCCCCACCCACCCCGCGGCCAGATTGTAACGGTGGCAGAACGCCGTCCTGTACTCGTGGCTTTGCCTCACTATAAGCATACGTGGATCAGATAACGTCCTCGATCAACCACCTGGGCAGTACCAGGCCTTCCGTCGGACTCTGATAGCCTGGAAGTTCTAGGCGCCTGAAAGGGGTGTGCATGAATCCCTCGAGCTTGTTCCCGGTGCGGCTTTTCGTTTGGCACCGGGAATCTTCAGTTCACCATTCGGCAATGCCTGCTCCGATCGAAGGAAGTAGAATTTTGGGCGCAATGGGCACTTTATTATAAAGTGTGGCGGTACGATCGAGGGCTAGTATGTTACAGTGTTTTGCGGTCAGATTTCGCGGCATGTATGCGTTATATGAACCGGCTATTAGAGGAACCACCAAATTTAACCTAGTTTTTTGTGACGATCGTTCATGCCTATAATGACTAGAGTGAGTCAACCGGGAGAAAGGGGGGGGGTAGCATATTGATACTGGTCCGAGGTGCGGCCAACCATCCAACCATCCGAATCAACCAAGTCACAAATGGAATAAACCCCACGCTTCGTTAGTTGGGCGTCCTCAGGTGTATGAGAGCCGGTACCCCATTAATAAGTGTGCCACCGAGATAAGCCCCATAAAGACAGGTATGAAGCCTTGTGACTTGAGCTCCCAAATTATTAGCACGCTAAGCACGGAGCACGACCCGGGGTCCCAGGACAGGCGCTGATCGTGAATAGCTGATACCCGCAAGAAGCGAGTTGTTATTGGGGCTTCGGGGTTGTCCGAGATGATAGCGAGGGGCAATCGAAATGTAAACTGGTCGGATTGTCTGCCATGAGCTTCTGATTGACAGGCATAGCCCGGAGTTCGGTATTACAGACCACTGAGCCACACGAACAAAAGGAGATTCAGTTGTCGTTTGCTCAGGATGCACTCGTCAAGGGTATTCAATGTATAGTCTCCATGAAGTAAGGTCGAACCCCTGCACTAAATTTGTGGCAGGGAACCGCTCCTGATATTTTTGTCCATTCCTTCCGTTGTATATTGGGGAAGCATCAGGAATACTCTCCCCTGAATTTCCGGATTGACCTATTGTATGGGTGACCATATGCGTTGGTTCACTCAATATTAGGCCGATGGACCCGTGACGCAGTACTTCCTATGAGCATGGTGGTTGTTCTACTTCTACTTCAGGCTCTTCTACAGCCGGGGAGCGCTCTAAGCCCTCTTGTTTCAGGAAACAACAAATCCACTGCTTATGTGCAAGTTATACTCAGTAGAGGTCGAATTTCGGGTTGTAAGCTTGCTCATTGGCGTCCAGCGCTTTCAAAATCTGCCATTCCTGGGTTGCGTACTATAATTTCAAATGCGGAACAAAATGCAATATGACTCAATAAGGAAGTGATCTCTACACCCTCCTTTCAATTCTCCCCGCCACCTTTGGGTAAGCGTTGATCAGCTCAGATAGATTTTGTCGTCCTCTATACGATTTACCATTTTGACTTCCGACGTGGAAAAGAGCCAGTCAGGAGCGCACGATGAAGGAACACAGATATAGTATTCGTCAAGTTGCTTCTCTACTAGGTGAGTTTTTTGTTCATTTTGTATTAGATCCTCTCCAACTCCCTTGATTTTTATCCCAGGACACGAAGACCGTGCATGGCAGGTAGCCTGGAATCCTGATGCCCCTATACTTGCATCGTGTTCGACCGACAAAACGGTTCGACTTTATTCCTATTCGGCACCCCCGCCAGACTCGACCAAAAAAGAACACGACTACCGGTTTAAACTTGCAACCTCCATTCCAACTGGCCACACGCGAACTGTAAGGGCTATCGCGTGGGCGCCGGGAGGAAAGAGCTTGGCAGTAGGATCATTTGACTCGACTATCTCTGTATGGGAGCGCTCGGCCGGTGATAATAGCGAAGGGGAAGAGCACGGGGGCGATCAGCCGTCAGGAGAATGGGAAATGGTATCTCAACTAGAGGGTCACGAAAACGAGTGCAAGAGCCTTGCGTACTCACATAGCGGAACGTTATTGGCCAGTTGCAGCCGAGACAAGAGTGTGTGGGTCTGGGAAGGTGCGGAGATTTTCCTCCCATCTACCTGTGCTAATTTCTTATACGAATCCCGTAGTCCAACCTGATGCCGAGTTCGAGTGCCTGAGTGTCATGATGGAACATTCGCAGGACGTCAAAGCTGTCACGTTCCACCCTCGAGAGGACATACTGGCCTCGGCATCCTACGACGACACGATCAAGCTGTATGTAGACGATCCCTCCGATGATTGGTACTCCTTTGCAACCTTAAAAGGACATACGTCAACTGTTTGGTCCATCTCGTTCAGCCCCTGTGGTAACTTTCTCGCTTCTTCATCAGACGACAAAACCATTAGGATATGGCGGCACGTCCCAGCTGACACCGGGTCCCATTCTCCCGGTGATTGGCACCCTGCTCTAGACTGGGTGGCCCATTCTCGACCTATTTATTCGATAGCTTGGGGGCAGAAGGTCCCTGGGGTCGGCTCCGAAGATAGTCTGGGATGCATTGTCAGCAGCGGGGGTGATGGCCGAATTGTAATATGGGAGGTGGGTTAATGCCACTGGCCAATTGGGTCTATTCTGAATAGGGGCGATGCAGGTGTCGAGCACGGGATCTGGATTAACCCAAATTGAGATATGTTCGTACGATAGGGCGCATGGGGACGCTGAAGTGAACTGCGTCTCCTGGTGCCCACGGCCCCAGATGCATGGTATCCTTGCCACTGCGGGAGATGACGGAATTGTGAATGTCTGGAAAGTAGTGGTGAGCGTTACCTGGGTTCATAAGTGTCGTCAAGAGACCCTAATGATGTGTAACCTAGCAGCAGGATACATAGAATATGGTTGATAATCTCAAATGAACTGATCTCCACTTGGAATTATTTCCCCTTCGAGTGAGCAGGGCCGTTTTTGTGTAATGAAGTCGCTTCGCTCATTTGTTCGAGGAACTTTTGCACCCGGTTACGGTAATCAACACTCCGCTAACATCCCGCTTTGGGATCACAGGCACGTTCCTATGATGTAGTTTTTCAATTCGACGTGGGGAGCCCAGCGTCATATCCCAAGTCATAGCTCGTGCCACCCTGGAATCGTCTTAAATACCCGAGAACCTCGTGATAATTCGCTGGATTTGTTATGACAGCATGTCCTCCACACAGCCTAGTGCCTGGCAGACGCCAACCAGATTGCCGCGGTCGGCTTTCTAGGGGCCGACAAGCGATCTTCGCTTCTACAACTACTCAGGCGCGCATACAAAACGGAGATTCTTAACCCCGGTTCACGCCAACCCCTCATTCGTCTCTTCTAGTATTGTCTTCCCCTCCCTACTTTTGCAATGAGGTATACTGTTCGTAGCATATATGCTAGCATCTTGCACTAACCTCGTTGATAGGATAGGCGTGTGAGTCATCCATGGCAGATGTTGATCGATGACAACACTGATCTCAGATTTATGTTTGTGGTATTGGATTTCAGTTGTAAGGCTTGCTACGCTGCAAAGGTACCCATCCCGCGCCACCTTCCTTATTCATATTTACTAACAGGATCTTAGCGGAAATGCCAGTACTCCGCGGAGGTATATCAAGGATGCGTTCAATGTAAGACGGGGGCGATTAAATGCGAACCCCGCGAATGTCCCCCCTCCAAGTATACGTAAGTGGTTGAAGTGATTGTGCCTTCGCAACTAATGTGCCTCGGCTATAGCATGGATACCTCCAGAACTGCGACCGGGCTCAAAGAGCGTTCTATCACTAGCTCCGCTCTTGGACTCTACGTGCCAGAGTTACTGTCGACTGACCCGGATCCCATTGGCCCTGGTAAGACCGCCCAAATCATGTTGATGATATGGGCTGAAGCGCTTTTGCGTCGATCCTAATTAGACCCTACACTGTTTGATGACAGAGGTTTTGATATCTCCTCACGCGCCCGCCGACGATCCAGACTCCGCACTTCGCCTTCTACCGATGCTTCTGTTTCGATAGGTCGGTTGTCCAATCAAGCCTATTTAATACTTGACTCCCAACTGGATTTTAGGTGCGATACAGTTCGCCACGGCGACCACCCTAGTCAGACAAGGCTTGCTACACCCACCGGAGCTGGTGGAGCTTTATCATTTGTAAGTCATCTCTAATTCCGCACCTCGGGCAGGGGCACCTGATTGTTGGAGCAGGTTTATCACAAGATGGAATGTAGGTGCATTGATCGCGTGTGTCAGGCACATTATTGATTAAGCATACACAGCCTTGCATTCTTATACTCGATCCATCCCTCCACACCCTTCAGTATCTAGCCCACTCGGAGCTACTGTTATCTGTGGGTTCGTTGTGGTCCTACTATCCCACACTCCAGCGCGGCTAACTTTTACGCAGTGTTGGCGGTAGCTGCACAAGAATATCACTCCCGACCCCAGTTGTATGACCAATTGATGCATCATGCAAGATCAATCGCTGGAAGGGAGTTACTCGAAACCCCAACAGTCGATACAATTCAAGCTTTACTTCTGCTTTCGTTGTTTCCTGATTGGGGGGCATCGCTTGACCAAAATCGATCCTGGTTAGACCTGGGGTGAGAGTTCAGTTCGATGGGTACATGCGGTTGTTCTGACGTGTAAACTTCCAGGTTAGCGCTTGCGTAAGTCTGATTGCGCTCACACGGCCTCGACTCACTGTATATTTCTGTTTAGCTTAGCCAATCAACTTGAAATAGAGAAGGTTGCGTGTACATTCGATCCTAATAACACCTCGCCTGTCGAGCGGAATACCTTCCGGACTTGGATGATATGTCACAATTTAGACGCTATTACATCTTTGGTCTTTGACAGACCATCGTCACTGGGCCCCATGTCGCTTGACCATAAACGCTGGCCCAAAAGGCCAAGTGACTCTTACGAAGGCATGGTGGGGGTGCTTGCTGAACCACTCCAACTCCTTGAGCTTCACATCAAGCAGCAATTTATTAACGAGCTATTATATGGCACGGGCTCTGTTCGAGGGATTGTGAGTAACCCACAACGATAAAAAGGGCGAGAAGCTGATGACACCGTTAGAACCTAGAGAGTACCTCCAGCCCGCAATTGCTTAATTCCAAGATTATCACAACCATGGAAGAGGAGACGGCGGAGCAAAGGGTTCTTTGCGCAAATGAGCAGGGCGGACCATTGCCCTTTTGGCTCCACATGGCAAACATGTAGGTAAAAATTCCATGGACCCGGCTACTCCGGCTAAAAATATGATAGCACGACAGCATATTCCCGGTTGCTACTTCTCAGTAGGCACCCTCTAGCCGATCAAAATCTGCAGGACCCGAAATCTCGCTCAAATGTACGTTGCTTGATAGGTGGTTCATCCTCTTTGTCTAACCATTGATTCCTAGATGATCGATTCAGCAACTTCTATACTGGAGTCATATAATGATTTGCTCGACAGTTTTAGCCACGCGAAGTACGCTCCGGGTTGCTTCTTTGCTTATGGTTTACTGGCCGCTGCTGTTATCTACAAGGTGTGTAAGCTTGTTATTGGTCGCAAAATGAAATACTCTTACGCCTCTACAGCTCAATGATAATGCAGAGTTTGATGCACCTCAGGCTCGAGCAACGGCATTGACCGAACAATTTTCAAACAACTTGCGGCTGTCACCCACGGTTACCCGAACCGAAATTGATAAAGGTATCTTTATCCAGGCTCTGAACTACATCCAACGAAATGAGTCCAATCTGGTCGGAGGAATGTCGGGATCATTATCAAGCCAGGGACCTATTGTTCCCATGCTCACCACCATATTCCCTCGGTGGTGGAGGCTTTATCTGTAATATATGCGCCTTTGTTTTTGTGAGCTTTTGTCTTTGGGGTGGACATATGACTTTATGGACGATTTTTCATACGTCTACTCCGAAATATGATATATTTACGATACCATAACACTGCTTTCTTGTGTTTCTTACCGGAATACGCTGGAAGATGAGGGGCTGCACCCATTATGTTTGTAAGTATTTGGTTTCCATATGTCATTGCAAGTTGCCATCTGAACCAGGTCCGTACTCCCGGACCGGAGTCCCGGTCGTTAAGAAACACAACAACAGTTCGGACTTCTCTCACGTGCACCTCATGGAAACGATCTTCGTCCGAGTTTGGTTTTGCGTGGAAGCTCCACCGAAGTGTCATAAATGGTGCTCCTCACCCGTCGGGTTTCCCCATCTTGTCCCCAAGGTCACTTTGGTTCATAATTGAGGTAGGTGCTAATGGGAATTTTCTCGAAATATCACTAACGGCGCCTTCGCCTGCATAGCTGTGCTCATCTCCCTTTCGTTTCTTTTTCATTCACTTGTTGTTGAGCCGTGCTCACACCCTCCTTATCAAACACGAGACTTTCTTTTCATTCTACCAATCTTGTTCAACAAATTCATCATGCTCTTCTCTTACCCTCTCGCTGCTTTGTCGGTCGCCACTTTTGTGTCGGCTCGTCCTTTGCCTCATTACCGCCGTCAAAGCACGATTACCGATTTCGGTAGCTGTAACGCAACGCCAGACATTATCTTTGCGTTGGGGTTGGATGGTCGCAAGGATCCTTCCTTCCAAGCAAAGAATAATGACGTTTATAACCGTGAGTGTTGGTTGCGTTGATTATATGCGCGACGATAGTTAACCAACCCTTGCTTAGACGGATCTGCTCTTGGCATTGGCGTCATTACTTCGTTCATTTGCCAACAGCTTAATGATAGATGCAAAGCTCCTCAAGCCACACTAGATGCCTGTGCATCCGGCCAGGCTGCGGCAGCCAAAGCTACGGGAGGTTCTGCCGCTGATAGCTTGTGAGGACTGACCGACCTCCCTATATGTGTGTTATTCTGACCACGAGCTATTTACTAGTAATGCAGCCTTCGGGATTATCACCAACTTCGCATCTGGAGCGTCTTCTGGGACTGGGG